>RJJA01000335.1:0-63166 GCA_003724045.1 Lepidurus arcticus
GCAAGCGGAAATCATCGTGAGAAGACGAGAAATGCATCTTTGCAATCGGTAAAGCTCCACCCCACCCAAAAGAGAACAGAATACAGTCATGAGTGTTGAGGATCACAACGTTAAGAGTTGTGTCGAGACTATATACAATTGATAAGTTTACGCTCAGAGACCGCCTAACAATCCATAACCAATGATTTTCAGGGGAAAAAAATCGCGACACGGAAGGAAGCTGGTACCGGCATCTCGGAGCGGAAATACGTTATTATATTGCTTTGTTATGAACAATCTTTAACTTACGTTTGTCTTTGAAAAAGCACGATGAAACGATGCGAAAGAATGACGATTAAAAAAACGATGATGAAAAGGTATCAAAAACACCTGCACTAAAACGGATAGACTATTTTACTTTTAATCTTATTTTTAAGCTTACGAATTTTGTTGAAAAAGGAGACTTGGCTTCATTAAACCATGCAGGAAACAAATCTTAACGTCCAGAAAAATGTCACCCTATTTAAAAAAAATTATGAGATTGTGCTCTTACCATTAAAAAAATAAACAAAAAAAACTCACGTTGATAAAGTCAAATTCTTGGTCACTTGATCAATCGGAACAAGCATCCATAATTCCAAAATGGGAAGGAGACTATAATATTGCATTTCCTGAATTTAAATTAGTATTTTTTTATTCGTTATTTAGCTTATTTTTAACTGACATGTGTCTTTTAATGAAGCCGGCCACCTTGATTACATGCCAAATCATCGCGAGAAGACGAGAGTGCATCTTGGTCAAGCTCAGGAAAGCTCGGTAAAGCTCGGCAAATCTCCATCCCACCCAAAAAAGAACTGACAACCGACATGAGTGTTGAAGGCAAAAAGGTTTAAGAGTCGTGTTCGTCATACGACACTTACGTTTTTTCATAGTCTGTTTAAAACCGAAAAGCGGGACTCCAGGCAATCGATTTGTGCATGCTCAGAGACCGTCCAAGAATCCGTAATCAATTGTTGTCCGGGGATAAAAATAATGAAACGGGAGGAAGATGGTACCGGCATCCCTGTGCATAAATAAAATGATTAAATTGCTTTGTTATGAATAATCTTTAACTTACGATAGCGTTGACTATAAGCAAACATGACTTGATCAATCGGGATCATGAGATGCAAGAAAATGAACCCCTGGATCCTGGATAAATGAAACCCTGAACATGAAGTTTTTTTATTTAATTTGGCTTTCGTTAACTTACGCGTGTTCTTTGATAAAGCAGGATTGGTACACCACAATATGCGAAAACCAAAACGGAGATGCAAAGGATCGACGAAGAATTATTAGTCCATCTAGCTCCGACGAAGAGTTTTAGTCCATCTAGCTTACACTTCGAAAACGAAGAGTTGAAACTTCCAAGATTTGACAAGGAAGTCTGCCAGACCTAGAAAACAATCATGCCGAATAACATTATCATTACAACATTGTGCCCATACCTGAGCCCCTCTTCGCTACTGGTTTTCTGCTGCCGCTGCACGTTTCCGGGCGTAGGCTACTCTTCGCGTTGTCTTTCCAGCCATTCTGCTGGAGATAACTCTGATGCCCCCACCGGGCAATACCATGCACCGTGAAACCGTGAATGTCCCCCGGTACTAACGGGCTGCCCACATTTGCTACAATTGTAAGTCCTAGGAATGTTGCCAGCAGAAGCATCGTCCGGTTCGGCAGCCGCCTTTTTTCGGTGTCTCCAAGTCGTCGTCCTTGACATCGGTGGCGGGGTGGCGGACACCGAAGTTGGTGGAGGTGGCGCAGATACCTGAAGGGGCCTTCACCAGGGTCTTCCACTGCGGGTGCAGCTTCTGTCCCCAATGGAGGCAACGTCACACGGCGACGTTATTTTGTATATTACTGCAATTCTTTTACCTTTAGACATGTATTTCGGAGGGAACATCGTGGCGTTTGGATCGAGCATCACTCGAAAGTCGAAGGAATGCGAACTGCTAGCAAAGGGGGTCCACAGAGTGTCAGCATCACACTCATGGGTACCCGTCCACAGCCAATAATACAACGCAACTGTTACCCAAAGGATGAACTTCATGTTTCCTGTCTCTAAGTTCATATATGAAACTGAAGCTTCTTTCCTTTGAAACTATTTAGCTGTAGTGATGGCATATGCAGCCGCACTTTATGCCACGCCCCCACCCCACAGCCAGTCGTAAAACGCACTACTTTCAGGCTATTATTAAGTGTCGTTCCGTTCTATACAATCCCAATCTGTGGAAACTGTCCTGTGTACGTCAATAGAAAGCGTTACCATAAAACCTTCACCGCTGTCACTTAAGCTAAATTGTTAGTATCTGCGTTTACCATAATAGTTTTGGCTATCATGGTTCGTCAATTATCCATTTACCATTTCGTTTCCCTTTACGTTTTATTAGCAATTAATTCGTACATTATTTCCTTAACCTTCCAAGTTCTGCCGCCATTGTTATACCCTAAAGGAATGAAGCTTTATTCTTAATAGACAGTTGATTTTTTCAATTATTTTCTTAAATGAAATCTACGATCAACAAATTGGAATACGTTTGAGTACGTACAGTACAGTATACTCTAGGTCTAGATCTGTTTTACTGTTAGTCGAATGCATATTATCATGTTAAATATAAGTATAGTAGAATTGTATTTATAAACAGGTGATTTAATGCCAACGGTTGTCCTATATTTGGGTTACTTTTAAAAGTTTTGGAACAATCGAGTCATGTTGGTTTATCCTGTTCATCCGTCTGAATTGGTTCGCAGTTTACATTTTACCGTACCTTTCTTATCCCGGTTCACAAACGGCGAACCGCGATTTTCCCAGATTAATTTTAGTACAGTAATTAAATATTATGTTTAAATGAATATTTGACTAGAGGTTAAGCTCCCTTATCTATTAATGTCTTGAAAATTACTGGCAACCCATTTCTTTCCAATATGTATTTAAAAATTAATCTAACGAGGATACAACTATTGGAGACATCTGGCGGGCGAATGTTACAGAAAAACAAACCCCAGCGTGGTAGGGGTTGTCTGCGCTCTTGCTATAAAAATATTATAAAAATCCATAATTATGGCTGCCCTTTTCAGAAAACCCTTAACTTTAAGCCGAAACCCATGGTTCAACACAGCCGTCCGAACTTCGTACATAGTTTTGTAAGTATGGTTCATAATTGTATTTTAACTTTACATATATATTATTTGTCGTTCATGTAATACGATATTCATCACAAATTTCTCGTATAATTAAATTAATGGAAAATCGAAAAACTTAAATTCTTTTTAATCGTTTATCAGGATTCCAGAAGTTCCAAAAGACACTGCAGCCACAAACCAAGTCCTTCAAACTGAAAGACTCCCCGAATTTGACTCAATAACCCCCGAACAATGTTTCAGTGGCGTAGGAAAACTATCTTTAGAACACGAAACTTGCGTATGGAAACTCGAAGAGAATTTGTCCAGTAAAGAACACCTAAGTTCCTAAAAATCATTTTTAAAAAATACAACATAATAACGCTTTTCATGTTTTTGCTTAGGCCCTGACAATAAACTGGGTTTTGAAACAGTTATGGATCGATTGGAGCAAGTATCTGTCCCTTTAGATTGCGCCTGGGGCACCGCCAAGACCTTATACGTCGTCCAATCTAGCAAAATGCCTCCTAAAACCTATCAACTCATTCACAACCGCGCTCGCAAATCTCGTTCGCAGAAATTCCAGAGCAAACCCATCTACGAAGCTTGCAAAGTAACTCTTCTTTGTCCAAAAACCGTTGTCCCATTCTTTAAACCTATTAATTAGAGCTGGCTAAGCCCAGATTCCAAGCTACAGCAAACCGAGACACGTTTAGTCAAGAAATTCGTATTGGAAGGGCGTCTAAATGGTTTGGAGTTACCCGAAAGTGCCCTAACTCACTACCAAAAGACCCTGAAAAAGATAGATGAAGAGCGCAAGACCTTCCGGGCAAAAATTGACGTAATTTGCTATTATTTTTCGTTTATAAACCAAAAATTCTCCAAAATTTCTTTAATTTGAGTTTCGACTATGTATCATTTAATTGATTTTCAGCAAATTTAGACTAATTATAATTATTGTCGATCGTTTCTAGGAGTCTACTAGGCGTTTTGGTCATATTATAACAGATCCGCTAATTATGCGCGATTTTCCGTCAGATTTGCTCAGAGCAATGGCGGTCGATAGTTCCCATCCGAGTCGTGGACCTTGGAAAGTAAGCCTACATCCAAGTATCCTGCCAAGGTTCCTCGAGTATTGCCCCGACTCGGATCTACGCTGGAATGCATGGATGGCTAATCGAATTCGAGCGTCATCCGCTTTAGAAAAAGAGATAAACAACAGTCTCCATTTGGAGGAAATCCGGTACCAGCGCCGAGATCAAGCGAAATTGCTAGGATATCAATCCTACGCGCACATGTCGATGGAAACGAAAATGGCAGGCAGTGTGGAAAACGTGCGGAGTATGATTGACGCGCTTTTAGAGACGGCCAAAAGTGCGCAAGATCGCGAATTGGCATCGTTGCAGAGTTTCGCCCAGGAAAGAGGATTCGAGGGGACTTTACAAGCCTGGGACGTTCCCTATTGGCGCAGGAAGCAAAAGAAAACCGTCTTCGAGTGAGTTTGGGTCCCTTGCAAGTGCAATTATTAGTGTACATATTTGGATTTTTTAATTTTCGTATTTATTTTATTTTTTTCCATTTGTAGTTACGAAGAAGGCGAATTAAGGGAATATTTTCCTTTTCCCAAAGTCTTGGAAGGCCTTTTTAACTTGGCCAATGAACTATTTGGTATTGTTATCGAGGAAATCGAGGGATCAGCTTGGGCCGCAAATGTTCAATTATACCGGATTAGCGATCAATCTGGTCGCGTTTTAGCTCATTTTTACCTAGATCCTTATTTACGGTAATATAGTTTTTCAAATTTTTATTATTTTATTAAAAATGAAATAAACTTGTTTCGTGTACAGACCTGGCGAAAAAATGTACGAAAAAGAGACATCGGCTTGGATGGTTGGCTGCCGAAACCGCTCACATAAGCAAGGCGTGCTGCCCTTGGCTACGCTAGCGTTTAATTTTCCCCAACCGTTACACGGAATCCCCGCCCTTTTATCTTTTGACGACGTGAAGTTGCTCTTTGGCAAAGTAATCCTTAAACATATAAGCCATATTACTTTATATATATTTACTTTATTATATTAACTTTGTTTCATTTTTAGTTTGGCCACGCCCTTCAACAATTGTTGACTGAAGCGCCTTACAGCGAAATTGCAGGTTTAAACAACCTGGAATGGGATGCGGTAGGCGTGTCTTCCCATTTCCTGCAATGCTGGCTCACAGACTGGGAAACGGTCCAGAAAGTAAGCTCGCATTTCGAAAACGGACATTCGTTACCCAAAGAAACTTTCGATCACTTGACACAAGCTTCCATACACATGGCCGGCTATGATTTAGTCCAACAACTGTATCTGTCTTCTCTCGATCTCGAAATCCACGCAGGGTAATCATAATTACTTAGTTTTTTTTTATATTTATTTCAACAGAACAGGTTTTAAACTGTTATTTTAATTGTAAGTTCTGCCTTTTCATTTTAATAGTAAGGAATTTTGGGTGGACTTGATGAAGAGACTATGGCCGCGGTTCTTTCCCTTTCCTTTGAGCAAACAAGACGCTCATCCTTGCAGTTTTGCCGATATAATGAGCGGCGAATGGGGAGCGTCGTACTACGCTCATTTCTGGTCCCATTTAATTGCCACCGACGCTTTTGGCGCCTTCCAAGAAGCTGATATTCAAGACCGGTCGTCCGTGTCCAAAATTGGACAACGGTAAATATCGCAAATGCTCTTAGATTTCTTTTAAAATACGAAAGATTAAGTTATACTATGTATGCTACCGTTTTTTTCCCCATTATTTCCTAGTTCTTAATAACTGTTGATTTGTTTTCAATTTTTATTGAATTTCTCGCAGATTCCGTGAAACGTGGTTATCCCAAGGGGGCAGTTGTCACGCTAGTGAGTCTTTCAGACAATTCCGAGGTAGGGATCCTTGCGCCGAGGCCTTGGTACAACATTTAGCTCTAAGTGCGAAATCCCATTCGCATGCTAAAATCAAATAAAAAACGCTTCAAGCTGTTTAGTCCTTTAAAAATCAGAATCTTGCTTAGTACCCGATTAATTATCGGCCAACTTCACAAGAATCTGCACCCCCAGTATGGAACTGTCAATACAAGTCTCCCCCAAAAAAACAAATGTGGAAACTAGCTAAGACGACTCAACTCATTAAGTCAAATTCCCATAGTTTTGGCAAGTGAAAACACAGGTAACTAGTTTAATTCACGAGGCTGTATTGACCCCGTGGCTGGTTAAAAGTGACAAGCCACTTTAATCTAGCTCCAGTTGTTGGCGTTACCGCCCCATTCCCCAGCTGGAGTTGGTGCTGCCCAGTCATCAGTACGCTGAAAATAAAATATGAAAATAAATAGTTAATATACCTAAGATTAATAATAATTAAATTATAATCAATACGTACCACTTCAGCGGACCAATCTTCGGTCGCGGGTGCGAAAGCTGGTGCAGCAGCAGCAGCAGCCGCTGCTGTTGCTGCGGGAGCAGTTGGCAATGCTGGCGCATCATCAGCCCAGGAAGAAACGGCTCCGGGAGCGGCATCTGCACCCCAATCTTCAGTAGAAGCTGGTTGGACGTAGTCTGGCTCGGTGACAGCCTTAACGGGAGCAGCAGCTGCTTCCTTGGCCTGTTCTTCCTTCTCGATCTCCTCGGGATCGCGGTAAAAGAACATGTCGACCATGACGTTCCATTCAAGGTCGCGAGAAATGGTTCCGCGCAGACGCAGGACTTCACGGGCCAACAAGTAGAACATGAGACCGATGGAGTGAGCCGACTAGAGATACAAATGTTACATTAAAAACATGTTATAAGTTTAAAGCACTCTAATTCGTCGCTCCATGTTTGTTTGAATTTTGTTCAGAATCCGGTAAAGCGATTAAAGGTAGGAATTCAGCATAGAATTTCAGTTTAGCCAATCATCATTATAAATTCAAACGCATTTGAAAGAGTATTTGCTATTTGGGAGAAAAATTTACCTTGATGTTGCAGGGAATGGCAACGTCGACGTAACGTAAAGGCGAATCCGTATTGCACAAGGCAATAACGGGGATGTTGACGTAGGAAGCTTCAACGATGGGCTGATGATCAGCACGGGGATCCATGATCAAAAGGAGGCGGGGCTCGCGGAAAGCGGCTTGGACCTGATTGGTAAACGCACCAGGAGTGAAACGGCCAGCAATGGGCGTGGCTCCGGTGTAGTGACCGTACTTAAGGACAGCACGTTGGCCTTGGGGGCGGGAGGAGATGACGAAAACGTCAGCAGGGTTCTCGATGGCCACGATGGCACGGGCGGCGAGCAACAGCTTTTCCCAGGTGCGGCGCAAGTTGAGGATGTGCACACCTTAATTAAAGAGGTTAAAATTAAAAGTCATCAAGTGAATGTTATGAATAATCTTTACCATCAGAACGACGCTTGAAGATGTACTGTTCCATCTGGAAATCAGTGTTTTCAGCCCCAATGTGGGTTTTCGCGGCAAGCATCTTGGTAATATCCTCTTCCTTCAGAGCGAATCTATCGGTACCTCCAGACATCTTTACGTTGAGATGAGGGTGCGACGAAACCCAACCTAATACCGTAAGTACATGTTAATTTTTTAGATTTCTTTCACCGTCCGACGTAAACAAGGCAAGACCGCTCATGGGTCAAGAAAGATTTCAATTTTATCGTCGAATATCTTCAACATCCGATCACAAAAAGGGAATCTTAAACACAGATTCACTTGAAATTAATCGATTCATTTTATGAGCTAGAGTTTTGTTGGTTTACACACCGGATTTTTAAGATATTTTAGGAAACTTACGTTTATCAATGCCACAGGATGGTTTAGTTCACGACGAAGAATGTTATCGAGCACGATTAGAAATATAACTCGATAGATGCAATACTTTTGCCCCAAAGACCGATATCAATTCCAAAAATTCGTAAACAAACAAGCGTGGAACCAAAAAAGTTGCAGCAGATATTCGATTTTATACAAAAAAGAAATACTTGAGCCCTCCCTTTTACTTTTTGTAATACTGATAAATCAAAATGAGTTCTCTAAAGTTGCTGAAACCAATTTCTCTACAAAAAATGGGATTTGGGACACATACAAGGGCGCTTCCATTACTTGGCTTCGACAGCATCCTTACAAATAATGCTCCAAGAAAGAAGGAAATTCACCCCTTTAATGCTCTTTATCCCTGGAAAAGCAAAGGAGAATTTGTGAACTCGCTAACAAATTCAATAATCATGAACGCAGGTTACAAAACATGTCTCTCGTTCTCTTATTCGTATTAAATTTCCCATTCTTAGGCGAAATAATCGTAATCAATAAACCTTACGGAGTTCCTAGCAAGGGCCTAGGTCTAAAAGAGCTCCAGAAACGCACTTTAGGGGGTGCTGGTGCTAGCCCGTACTGCTTAGAAGAAATTTTGCCTCTTTTAGCTGAAAGACTCTCAGTCCCACGTCTGAATCTTGCAAAATCTGCTGAGAGGTTGCCTGAGCGTGAAATTCCCTTCTTAAACTCATGCATTATCATCATTGCAGGTATATGAGCGGCCCGGTTATTCTAACCACAACAGATAGAGCCACCGATAGCATTAAAAATTGCTTTTTGCAAGCCAAATCTTCCAAAATGGAACTATTTTCGTACTTGGCCATCACATTAGGTACCCCTAAACCGTATTCTAGCGACGCAAGAGAATTTGGACTGTCTCTTGCCGCTGCCGAAGGCTTTGAAGGCAAACAAGTATAAGTTCACGCCCAAAGTACCCAAAAAAGCTAATTTTGTTTGCATTTTAGCCGATTTTAGAAAAAGATTTCTCGATCAACCAGATCAAGAAAGGTTTAGTCAAACTAGTCCGTGCGAGGCATTCAACTCTGTCCACAACGTCCTTGGCTCCTAGACAGAACCCGTTCGAAGCCGCTTCGTTAGTCGAAATAATTTCTTCCACTGAGAAACATCATACATTGCGAATTTTGATGACAAAATCCATTTCTCCCATCTTGGGTGACCATTTGTATGGAAACCGCGTCCAGTCCATCCTCAACGTGCCCTTGAACATTGGTCCCTTCAATTCAGGAGCGACCGGATTCCAGCAAGTGCCCGATTCTGTTCTAAAATCCTTGAATGTTCGCTCAAGAACGATTTTACCCACTTTTCTTCATCGATTTTCACTCAAATTGCCGAAAATGGCCTCTATTACCTCAAATCTGGAAAATCTCCCCAACGTTAAAGTATTAGGGGATGACCTAATCATAATTGCCCCTCTTCCTTCCCATTTTGTGTACGCGTGCGAGAGTTTAGGGTTAGAACATACATTTTAAGGTGTAAATAAAGAAATTTCGCAATATTTATTTCCAGCCCCAAATTCCATCCGCTTTAATAAGATCCTTATTCTCATTTCGCTTGCGAGTGACGGCGGAAGCCTCACCTTTGGCTCTAACTCGCTTTAGTTCAGTCTCACGCTCTTGTTTGTTGATCCTTTGCTTCACTTTCTGGCGAATTATGTCAGAATCGATGGTCGCAGTTGACGCACAGCTGCCAGGGCCACGCCGAGAACCCGCTACGCTTAAACGAACATCGCGAAAGGGTCTGAATTCATGGTTGCCTACTTGTAAATCGGCTAGATTGTCTTCTAAGTCTGCTTCTAGCGTTTCTGTTCCAGAAACAAGAGAAAATTAGCTAAAAATCTGGAAATTTTTGAAAAATTACCTTCGATTTTCGGTTCTGATGGCAAGTTTTCTTCTTTTAACGCTTCCCTATCTACCTCTTCAGGTTTCACATTCGTTACTGCGTCTTCAGGAACACTTTCGCTTGAATTTTCTTTTAAATTCGATTTCGCGGAAATTTTAACTAAAAATGCGAAAAGAATTATTTTAATATTGTTTACTTTGAATTCAATTATGCTTTCTTACCGTTGATCTGCTTTTCTATTTCAACTTCGACTTTAGAACTGGCCTGTTCATCTCCAACTTCTGCGGAATCTTCTGCAGAATCTTCTTCAGAATCTTCTTCAGAATCTTCGGATTCGTCTTTTTGCTCATCACTACGTGCCGGGTTGTTCAACTCTTCAACGCTTATTTCACTATCGATTTCTTTCATATAACCACTAGCTGAAACTGCCACATCTAAGTTTTCTTCGCGCCTAAGACGAAAACAAACAATATTTACATATAAAACAAGGTTGAAACTGATATCTTACTCGATGTCTGCAAACGTGGGGAATAGTTCGCTCTCATAACTAAACCTGCGCTTAAAAAACTCTACAACACATCGCACATCTCGTTCAAAATACCTAAATAATTAATAAAATATTAATTAATTTAAATTTAATAAAACAATTAATTAAGCGTTATTACATTTCAGCGTTCGGATGCGATGTAGATATCATTTGAGGGAAATCGATTAAGATTGGCTTATCCTTGTCGTCGATCATAACATTAAATTCATTAAAATCCGAATGAATGACGCCATGATTAGCTAACTTAACGATCAATGTCATTAAGTCGTCATAAAGCGTTCCTGGATCTTCGACTTCGTGAACTTGACACCTACAAATTACTTATAGAATAATTCGTGATTGCCACAATCGACTTAAAATTAAATTCTCTTAAGACATTCAGTACCAATCACATAATTAATGATAATTAGGGACAAGCTTGCATATTTACAGTGGATAGCCTTTTACCAGGTCCATGATAATGCAATGGCGGTTAAAATCATAGGGATGAGGAACCGGAAATCCATAATCTTTCAGAGCTTTCATATAGGCAAATTCGCGAGTGGCAGACAATCGTGACAAGTAAAGCCAAGATGCTTTATTGCGGTGCTGATGATAATCGCGTTTCTCTTTCAGCTTCCGAAACGAAGTTCGACCTAAACGATGCAGTTTGAGGACTCTTTGGTGGCCTTCTTCACCTGCCACGATGAAAATATCGGATTCTTTGCCCACGCCGATTTGGTTTCCCACAGAAAGTACGGCATTTCGTGAAGCTAAGCTCTTGAGAGCCAGATAGTCATAACCAGCATTGGTGAGTCTGTAACCGTCATCTAAAAGGGAAGACATGCGGCGTTTATATTTGCAGTTCTTGGTATCAATTACGAATACAACTTACAGTGTTTGCCACGTTCGTACGCAACTAATCGGTGCTTGGCAAGCTCACGGAGCATCTTATGAACTCCTCCATGTTTTAAGGAAGCTATTGTGGCTACCAAAGGGCCGGGAACTAACTCGTGGTTCTTCATTCCCATTTCAATCTGCAACAAAACGAAAATAAAGTGGTAAAACCATTGCTTGAATTAGTTAAGTTTTTCTACGGCTGTGAGGACGCGGAAATCATCTCGGGTAAGGTAGCGCAATAAAGTGACGTCTAATTTGCCCATCTTTGCAAGACTTTATGCGAGACACTTTATGCAAGGATCTGCAAGTGCAAAGCAAAACACAAACACGTGATAACTGACCAATTTCTCCAGCTGTCAAAATTATATCCTTTTTATAAATTTGATTGTGTGAAAACTGTTATTTTTAATACTTAGTAATTTTACAGACTTTGTTAGAAATTTTACTGCTAAAATTTTAATCAATTTGTGTTATTTTTTAGCTGCATAAAAGATGATAAACTATTTATTATATTATTTTAAGACATTTGTACATATAGAAGTGCGAGCCGCAAAATCGCGATTCGTTCGTCGCCGCGATCTGGAATTGCAGTTCAGTGGTTTACGATGACGATGTCAACTTGAAAAATTCTCCTTGTTCCGGCGAAATAGTATGCAAATTTTCGCGTGAAATACGTTACCAACCCATCATATTTCATACGTTTTCTAAAGTACATACCATGGCTATTAATTTGACCAAGCATCGCGATGCCATGCTCGCGGCTTGGTCTGAAGTCGTTGATGAAAAGAGCCCCACCGACTGGTAAGTGTCTAAACTTTCCTCTTCTTTATTAAAGTTCCAAAACTTATAATCTGTATTTTTTAGGGCCTTGTTTAGTTACGAAGGACAAACTTACGATCTAAAATTAGTCAGCAAAGGAGGTAAAGCTTCCAATGCCGCATATATTAATTTGTATAGCCTTTTATTCGTTCAGATGGTGGATTGGCGGAGATGGCCGAGGATTTAAGTAGCGGCAAAATAATGTATGCATTCTGCAGAGTCCTAGATCCCAAAACAAGTCTTCCCAAGTTCGTCTTCATCAACTGGGTCTGTATAATAGCTACACATATAAAACCATATAAAATCCTACACATCCGTTTTCCCCTCAATGATAACCGTTATCTTTCCATCCATCAGTTCAAGTCATAAATTTTGACATTTCCGCTACTTGTGAAGTATTATTCTTGAAAAATTCATGAGGAATTTCTTGATAGTAGATGCTTTAAAATAGTCCAACATGCAGAATTCAGCAATGCACAATGCCACATTATTTTAATATTTCTTTTAATTTTTTTATTTATAGCAAGGTGAAGGAGCCCCAGTTGTCCGTAAAGGAACATGTGCCAACCACGTCCACGAAGTAGAAAAATTTTTCAGAGGTCACCACGTCACAATTAACGCTCGCACCGAAGAAGATGTGGACCCCGAAGTCATTGTTGATCGAGTTTCCAGAGCTACGGGCTCCGCTTACAGTTTTAAGGAACGTTCCGAGCCTGGACCTGATTCTGCACCAGTGGTAACTTATTGTTACTTAAAACTTATTGTTATTTAATTTTCCAATTTATCTTTGTCTATTAAGTTACTATACGGGTATAATAATGATAGATTATTCCCAGGGCACAGTGTATAAACGCGTAGTTCCGACGCAAGAAATTAACGCAAAAGAGCGCGATAGTTTTTGGGAAAAGGAAGAGAAAGAAGAAAAGGCTCGCCAAGCTTCCGAGCGGCAACGCCGTTTATCCGAAAGGAAGCAAATGGACGAAGAACTAAAAGCCCGGGAATTGCAAGCGACCCATGTACGCAACGAACAAGTCGCGCAGCGCATGCGCGGCATCGATGAGCAACGTGAAGCTGAGCGCGTCGTGGCAGAACGCGAAACGACGTCCGTCAGCCAGCAAAAGAAACGCTGGGAGCAGCAAGTCGTGGAAGATCAGCGCGACGAGGAAGAACGCCGCCTGCGCAGTGAAGCAATGCGCCGGCAACGCAGTCAAGAAGCGCAGTCATTGATCCGTCAACGCTCAGTTGACGCACGGGCGGTTTTCGAACAGAATTCCGCGGCTGGGCAACTGAATGTTCGCTCGAGTAGCCAAAGCTTCCCACCGTCGTCTCCCACGGAGAAAGTAGTCTTGCCGGAGCCTATTGTTAGTCCACGAGAGGAAATTCCACCGGAAATCCCACCAGTTGCGCTGCCGAAGGAAATCCAAGAAATTGAACACCAAGCTCCGCCTCCTTTGCCGGTTGCGGCTCCTCCTTTGCCTGCTACGGCCGTATCACCCATACAGCAAGCGTTGCAAACGGGATTGCCGCCCAGAGAAGAAAGCGACGAGGAAAAAGAAGAAGATCAGGATTGGGAATGTAAGTTACTTTTATTTTATTTAAAAAAAATTTTTTAAAGCAATATTAGAATTTGTTTAAGAGGGTGCATATGACTCATTAATATAATATTATAATATTGTTGAATTTTAGCCCCGCCCTTGGAGGCCGGACCAGAAATTAAGGATCCGATTGGTGCTGTTTTACGCGAACAAGGTCAGGGAGTACCAGCTGTTCTGGCCGAGGAAGAGAAACAGCCAATTGCTGGATCAGGATTGTGTGCCAGAGCGTTATATGACTACCAAGCTGGTAAGACTTTTTTTTTAACAATAAAAAAGGTGTCCAAGAAGTTGTTAATGAGTTTCGTCTTTTGTTTTAGCTGATGAAACGGAAATTTCTTTTGATCCGGGGGACTTGATTACGCACATAGACCAGATTGATGAGGGCTGGTGGCAAGGCTTTGCTCCCGATGGTCGTTATGGCCTTTTCCCTGCCAATTACGTCGAATTGGCTGAGGAATAAAAGGGAAAAACGCAACAAAATTAAAGTCGTAATAAGCGAATGCAAACATTTCAAGAGAATATGGGATTTGGGTGCTGTGTCAAGAATTGTGGCTTCATGTTCATTCCTTTTTGCTAATTAAGTTTGAATGTTGTAAGCATTGCGGTATCGTACTGGTGCCCACGAAATTTTGCTTCGAAAACGCTTGTGTAATTCCTGATGTGTCCCTTTTTAAAAAAGATAAAACAATAAACCCCTTCCCCGCGCAATATAATCAATTTTTCCCCACCTTTTCAAGTCAAATACAAGTTGTCTTCTATAAATCGTATTCTAAATTTTTCAAGCTGAATTCTTTTTCATCTTGTCACTTTAATTTCATTAATAAGTATAAGTTTGGAGCAAATCGATCAAATTCAAAAATCAAAATGAAATTCAAAGAACAATTGTTGAAAACTCAGGTAATTTATTTCAGTTGTAAAAATGGATTTAAAAAATGGAAGAACTTGGACAAGTTCACTTAGTAGCGAACTAAGGGTAGAAGGCAATTCTGTTATAGAATTTCACTTTGAGATTCTTTTCATCAACGCTTCCCAGCCACATTTCTGATATTCCTGAGCTTGCTTTGCAGGGTCTGGGGCAGCAATGACACCTCTACCAGCAATGATCAAATCCGCGCCTTTTTCTACGACAGCCACTTCCGGTGTGGAATAGTTCTGACCCAGGGTATCACTTCCAACTTCTAACTTAACTCCCGGAGTCATCTGAATCAAGCCAGCGTCGTCACTAAAGCTTCTTTGGGAGACATAACCCAGTACTAAATCCTTATGTTCTTCAGCCAGTTTCAATGTACCTTAAAATAGAAAAGCAAATACACAAAACTGTTTGATTCAAAACTTTTGTAGCGGGAGAAATGTGTGTTCATACTTTCTGCGTAAGATGGAGTAGTCAAATGTCCCGCGCTACTCATGTCCGCTACGAGAACAACGCCACGCAAGCCCGCCAGTCCTGGCCGTTCTTTCTCCAGTTCTTTAATTTCTTGTGAAATTCCAGCTAATAACCCGGGCCCAGGTAAGCCGTGAGCTGTAACTAAATGAGCCCAGTGTGAAATCCGATGAACGCCTCCGCCATATTGCAGGTAAGTTGTGTTCCCAATATCAGCAAATTTCCTATGAGTAATGAAAACAATCTCAAATTCAAATCAGAAGCAGAACAAAAAGAATGAAAATTCATATCCACAGTGATAATTACAGAATTTAACGGCATAAAAGGAAACTTGCCTGTCTTCCATGATCAGGAAGTTATGCTTCTCTGCAATTTGCTGCAATTCCATCAAGTATTCAAAGGTAAAATTGTCAACTATGTCAATATGGGTCTTGAGCAAGCAAATAGACGGCCCCACTTGCTCAGCTAAAGTTAACATCTCTTGCCCAGTCCGAACATCCACAGCCACACTTAAGTTGCTCTTTTTATCCATCATGATCTGAAACAGTCTCTTGGCCAAAGGATTCTGTGCCTTTCCTATGCGTTCTTCAAGCGACAGAGTCAATCGTACATTTGCAACCGGCTTTGAAGGGGCTAATAAGAGCTCTTTATGTTCCTTAACGAACTTGATGACGTTTTGGACGGTCACGTTATCCACCTTTCCCGCCTGCTCCAACGCTTTCATGAACTAACAAACGCACAAAATAATCCAATGTAGACGGGAGAATACGATATAGGAAATGACATAAAGGCATGGGAAATTGTTTTAGATACTTTATGGATCGTGAAAACGCTATGCATTCGAATGCCATTCTGCGCTAGATTGGCTTTTCCGCCTTGTTCTCTGTCAAGGAGAACTACAGCATCCGTGACTTTAAGGCCAACAGCTTGCAATTCCTAGACAAAAAGCAGAGGATGATTAACTCTGGCTATTATCTATGACAGGTTTGGGATGTATATGATTATCTTTTTACTCTAGCAGTTTCAAGAATACTGGAGCCACTGGTCACCACATCTTCTATAATGAGGCACGTCTGTCCTTGGCAATAATTGCCTTCTATGAGCTTCTTGGTGCCGTATTCTTTGGCTTCTTTTCGCCTCAAAAGCATGGGGATACCATGCTTGGCTGAGATCAACGTGGCTAAGGGTAACGCAGTATAAGGCACACCACAAACCAAATCACAAGTAGCGTCTTCGCGGGCTTCCCATAAGAATTGACTCACTGTCGCCTGGGAAAAATTGAAACGGCATGATTATAGCTAGGGAAACTAGGACAAGAAAGGTGTTCTGCTTACCAGTTGTTCTGGGAAAGAGACAATGACGCGGAGATCAAAGTAAATGGGAGACAGGAGGCCACTTTTCAGCTGGTATTCGCCGAATTTAACCGCGTTAATTTCGAACAGTTTGGTGGCCAGGGCGTCCATTTTCAAGACAGTAGCGTAGAACTGCACGCACACGAAGCGGAAGCAGACACGTCTTCCCGGGTTCTTCCTCGGGGCACAGACGAGGTTCTCCGAAACCATGGTTCAAAGTACAGTGCAAAAGTGGGCAAACAAACTCCCAATGTTGTTATTCGGCACACACAAGTTTTGCGTTCAGATGCTCGGGCTTTTCGCCCAATGGACAAAATCGAATTAACTGTCAATGGAGCGATGGAACTTCCTTTTGATTGGTCGTAAATTACCTCCGTAAGGAAAACGTTAATAGGAAAACCCCTTTGAATTCCAAGATCACGCCAAAAATTTGATTTTTCCGTAGAGACTGTATATCCTAAATCCTAAGACGTGAGTAAAGTCCTGTCGCCTTGTCAATCGTGCTGGTTTTAGCACATCCGTTTTGTCGATTCCTGATTGCACTCATTGGTGGGTTGAACGGTTTAACCCTTTCTTTGGGGAAACTTAGAAAGGGCGCGCCTATATATTGATTTGTCAATCTGTTATAAGATCTTGAAAAACGATCCGCTTTTAACTAGACGTGGTCAGAGTTCAATTCTTATCAAAGCAGTCGAGAGTCTAAAGAACGCTGTAAAGCTGCAACCGATTGAACTTTTGTCTATTCCTAATTGCTATTATTAAAGGAGAAGTTGACATGAAAGGGAGGGGTGATGAAATGTCGAACATTGATTACTTATAGAATTGGATTAAATTCAATTTGATGTTTACATGAAATATGTTTGGTGAATTTATAGATTTTATTTGTTAGTACGTACATTCCTTCCGTTTTTAATCTTACTGAATTATAATTTTGCTTAAATTATTAATACAAAATGTTTAAAAATTTATTAAATAACTATCTTTTTCAAAGAGGGCTAATAATTCAAGATAATAATGAGATAAAATCAACTAGGCTGGTTTATAATACGAGATTAAGAGATATATTTGCTCGAAATTACAACAAGGAAATATAATTTGCTTTCGACAGATTCCTTTCATGTCACCCTGGCAGATAATCGACTAGTTTTGCCAACACTCTGCTTCGCCAATAATAACGCTATATAATAACCTTAATTTCTGATTGCACTTGGTATTCATCACATGCAAAGAGAAAAAAAACACATTGTGTTTAGAAGAACAACAACACAAGAAGCACCGGTTAATTCGAATCTTCGCTTTTTGTCACAATTGGGGCGAAAAACAGTGGAAAGAGATGAGTATCAAAACAACCAGGATCGGAAAAAACACGACCGAATCATTGCACCGGATGTAGTCTCTAAACTTTTCAACTGTTAATTTCACTCAAATATACATGCTAAACAAACGAAGAACTTTTCCATCATCCGTGGGTTCTTTGCCCGACTTCGGGGAATTGAATCGTCCAGATTCAACGAGTCAGGCAACTTGGACTGGAAGTGAATACTTCGGGAGGGGTCGGCTGAATTGGGGGAGGGTGAGCTGGCTGGAAGACTAGGAATCGAAGGCTCGGCCTTGAGACGGCGTTTACTGGCGAGTTCAGGCATCTGCTGCTGCAGAACATCGGACAACTGGGACTGGTCTAAGTGACCCTGTAAGTAGTTAATGAGCGGCAGGTGCTCATCGACAGTCAATAGTCCAGATGCCACCGGTCCGACGAGGAATTGCTCGGCATCCATAGTCAGGAACCGCACTCGCCAGATCAAGTCGCCAAGCACGAGTCTCCGATTCGCGATCGTTTCTTCCAGTTTCCGGCGCTTACACTCGCAACTCGCCCAGCGAATCAACGCATCTAGGACCTCGACCTCACGCACGTCGAGACTGTCACGTGCCACGATGGTTTCCAAGATATGTTTGGGCAAATCTTCAAATTCCTCCGACACCAAGATGGCTGTCCCGTGCGAATCGATAAACTCGAAGGTCTGACGCGCCAACAGGGCGCACCAGTTTATCCCGTTGGTCTCTGGCTGAAGAGGCGGCGGCGGGTGCAGTAGGTTCTCGCAGCTATCCGATAAGCCACGCTTCCGGAAATGGGACTGGGCTGGCTGATGCAACGACTTCTTGGCGGCGGCCACGTGGTCATGGTCACTTTCTGTAGCAGCCATGGGTGGCGCTGACGGCAAAGGCTTCTCGTCTAAGGGTAAGGTCGGAAGGGAGTAGGACGTGACCTCTGTCGTGATGCAATCCGCAGTGGAAGCGTAAATCATGACGTGTTGCAAGATCATTAGTGCGTTTTGGATCGTCAGGTTCTGACTCAAATACTGGACACAGCCTTCGGTCAAGCTGGAGCAGAGGTACTTCTGCGACGCGTGTAACGTCGCCAAAGCTGTTACGACCGACCGGAACTTGACTGGCTCGTCATACAAAAAACTGGAAGTTGCGCAAAAGAAAGAACAAGGAAAATAGTATATCTAGATTAATAGCTTCGTAGCAATAAAAACTGACGCCAGCCAAGATAAAGTGAAGCCTATCGCGAAATACCACAAGAATAGGATCATAACTTACTTGATTAAATGTTCGAAGCCTCGCCCGTCCACGTCGGGTACTTGGACGGTGGTTGCCTGCGCCTCCGCTAAAGGCCCAACAAACATGGCGTAGAAAACCGGATTAGCTTGAGCCAAAACGGTCTTTTCAGCGGGAATCCGCCACGTGTCCGGTTCCTCGCCCACGTGGAAGGTAATGTCAGCTTTGGAAATCGAACGTTTCACCACGCACGGCGCTGAGAGCGACCTACAGTAACGGGAAGGCAAGAGAAAGAGGAAGGAAACCTTTTTGTAAGTCATATAACCATAATGTTTGAAAAATAAACACAGGCACATAAAGGATGAGTCAAAGTCAAAAGTCGTAAGGTAGAGCCACACGCAGCCAGTTGGCTGGTAACCTAAGATGCGTCTATGGAATGCCGTGAATGAAATGCTTCGCCAAAAGCAGTTTGGCTGCATGGTATAAAAAAAGAGAGAATCTGCTGTAGAGCTCGCGTGACAATAACATATTCAAGTAACATAACATCCTCTTATAGTAAGTTGTTCTAAAGTTCTAAAGGAGTCTGCAAGTTTAGAACGTTGGTCTGAAAAAGGCGTCTAAGGTTACACCAACCGAATAATGCGTATGTGGAAAACGTTATTATTATTTTTAAATAAAAGGTTGAAATAGGAAAGTAAATGTAAAGGAAGTGGGTTATGACCGAATTTCGACTTGCCCCGTACTCGTGAGGCAAAACCACAGACGTATGCAATCAAGAACTATCAATGACCTTCAAGAACTATACAACGAGAAGTAGTAATTATCAAAAACGAAGCAGTCAGCTTCATTGTAAGAGCTCTAATTAATCTAAAACATAGAACAAAGTTAGCTTAAAAACTACAAGCCTTTCTGAATTATTGACGAATTTCTTAAAGCAATGCTATCTCGGTTTTCAAATTACGAATTCAAATTTCGCGCCAATTTTCGAAATGATTCATTTGAAACAAAGACATACGCCAACTTTCCTAAACAAGGCTCGATTCAAGACTAGACTTGCAGTGTGTAAAGAGCATTTTACTTCAAGTTACATATTATCAGACAGTAATATAACCTATATATTAACCTACAGTAATAAGTAACTAAATTAGGATGCCGGCAGCTGGGCGTTTTACCATATGTTCTACCTACAGAGGTATTACAGCAGCCAGGCAGGGATAAACGGTTGTTGCTGCCAGCAACCTTAAAAGCAACCTTAAAAGTCCCCGTTGAGATCATTTCGTGACCGCAGTGACCTTAAACAGATTAGTACGGACTCGACGACATTTGTCATTTGGCCCACGTTCTAATCGCGTGCTCCAAAATACGCCACGCTTTTAAAAGCATTATTTCAAAAGTTTTTTTCGACGTGGATCGAAACTGTACCACTTTACACCAGTTTTAACACTCATTTCAGCTTTAAAACTCAGGAATAGATTTGAAAACTTTAAGAATTCAAAAACGCAGTTCCTTTCACGCATTCTCAGTGACGTTAATTCAATATCCATGACGAAGACAACTTACCGATTGTACGACCGCGTTCCAGTCTTCATCTGCGGACTCATGTTTCCCTATACGCACGAAGAAACGACAAAGAATAAAAGAGAAACATTTAAATACGTTTGTCAACTTTGATGTGGCGTATCAAGTTCTTGGGTTAGGGGAAAACCACAGAAAAAAATGAAATCCTGGATTTTTTTCCCTTGTCAAAGCTTAATGCCTGCCTAATCAGTCAGTTGGGGAACTTTTGGGTTTCAACGCCCTGCCCTTACCCAGTTTCCGTTTCCGCCCAACAATCTGTCTTGACATTTTTTTTTCTTTTTGGCCCGTTTTATACTTGTACCCTGTCTTTATTTGTCTCGCGGCCCTTCACAACTTAAAAGTGACGACCTTTGACATGTTTGAACGTTTACGACACGTATCAGCGCCCCAATATTTATTTTCCCAAACTCGATAAAAAGAAGTTCAAGGCAAAGAAACACCTCCCAAGCTAAAGCACTTAAAACGCACTCAACTTTGAAGAAGTTGCAAAAACTTAAGCAAACTTCAGTTAAGTCAGAAACGTATATGGTATGCGTATTAGCAATCTTTTAAAAGTATTAATTCAAGTTGAATTTGAAATGAAAAGGAAAATTTCCGTTGAAACTCTCGAAAAAAATCTCCCAATTACAAAGTCGAAATTTAAGAAAAGTACTATTATTTTCTAAAATTAATCATTTAATTTCGCTAGTTTAAGACCAAGCGACTTGAACGGCTTAAAAGTATCACAAAATTGAAAAACTGAAATGAAAATGGTAATTCCAGCCAAACATCGCCCAAAAAATCTAAAAATTACAAAAAGATAAGACAATTAGACAAATTAGACAAATTAGGCTGTCTACATTGTGGTCCTAATCGAATTCGTCCCAAATCCAGTTAATTTAATTAGATCTAAAAAATTCGAATAAAACTTGTCTGCTTTAACCTCACAAAGTTTATAATAATTAATTGCAAGTGATCGAGCTAAACGGACAAATTTGTAAGTCAGTTGATGGAAATGACTCAATTATTGTGTCTGATAATGTACAACAAGAAACACATGTCAAGTTTTCTCCAAATCGCATACCTTTGAAGAGTTCTGATGAATGATATAGAAGCGCTTCTGCTTTGGTATCAATCTTCCATGCGTATTTGTATTTCTATCACCACAATCTCCTAGTTCTATATAAATATGTATATATATAGACTACCGTTGCACAACTTTTAACTTGAGCTACTGAAAATTTCGCGGAAATCCTAATCGCGGAATTTCAAACGACCGATTGGTTCGAAGAAATTATCAGGGTCTTGTTTGCTTATCATTTAATCCTAATTGCGAAAACAAAACAAAGCAATCAGAAACTTGAAGTAATTCGAAGAAATTTACAGGGGCTTTTGTTACGGCGGCTCACGGCACTTGAGAAGTGTTCTGATAATAGCTGTACTGTGTACTGACAGGACCAAGTCCATGTCACCGACTTTTCAAGGGCTCTTTAGGTTGTGTTGTGTGTAGGCTATATGGCTATATGAAAAGGACACACGGAGAGAGAGAAAGTATCAGGGTAGTGTTACACTTCCCCATATGCGTAGAACGAGTAGTGGTGAGTGGTAGACGCGTATTTGAGAACCTGTCTAGGGAAACGCGGCCCGAAGAGACCTTCGGAAAGCCAAGGGCTACTCTCCCGCATCGTTCTTCAATCTTAAAATAGGAAGAAGCTAGATTGTATACACGATCATAATGGATTCAAGCGTCCTTTTATTAAGGGAAAATTTCCAGTCTGTATAGAAGACTCGGGCCCCTGCCTCGCTTCACCGCTTCAGTCCTTTTAAGACGGCCTAGATTTTACCCTCTAACCCCTCCCCCGCTACAAGGGGGGTTAGAGGGTTATCAAGCACTTAGCGAACCCACAACAGAGCTAAAACTATTTAGAAAAGCTATTTTCTTCACAAAATCGGGGTTTATCTTTCACAAAGAAAGGTTGGCTTAAATTTCAAAGGTTGGCTTAAAGTTTTTAGCTTCCATTCGAATACAAAACCTGATATTCTTGAGGTTATTTTTAGTATTTGCTATTTAACTCCGAACTCGTTGTAGAATAGATCCAATAGAGCATGTAAATCATTTTCTTATACAAAGAAAAGCTGAGTTGGAATAATTTGGGGATATTTTTCGGATATTTTCTGTTAAAGGAATAAATCATTGAAATCCATGGATGTTATGAAAGGCAATTTGAAATGTACACGCTCTTCTTGGTAGAGATTTAATTTCATTATTATTTAATTTTTTGTTATAATTTACTTCAATTTTCTTTATTAATTCTTTGTGATCGAAACGGCGTCTGTTCTATTTTCGTTCACGGGACAGTGTCCGTAATTCAGAAGACGCCTTAGGGAGCCTGCAGACAGTTTCCTTTATGTTTTAATAAGCTCGCTTTATAAGCAAAGCTTCTTTATATACAAAACGTTTCGATTTGAACTACTAAGAAACCTCAAACAATTGAATCTAAGAATTTCACAAATAATTACTAACATCAATATTTCCCTTAGCAACACTTTAAAGCGAACAACCTCCCTGCCAAAGTCTAGGAAGGGTCCTAAAGATGACAATAATAATTTAAAAAAAAAGAAATTGGCGAACGTGTAGCTAACTTTAATTGAGCAACTCCAAGAACTCACTATCTCTTCTAAAAGTAAAGCCATTGGTTGCAACACTTGTGAATTATTTTTTTACAAGTACAAAATACAAAGGACTGGCATGTGTAAGTAAACAGCTTATATAACTACAGCTATAATACTAAGTTTATTGACACAAGTGTTTTGAGAAGGCCTAATTTCGTATGCAAAGCTTTTCCTAACGAATTTCGTTTTAATTCTCGCTAAGCTCTCCGGCTCTATTGCGTTCCCAATTTTTACTTGGAGGTTGGTATACGAACAAAGTTTTAAGAAGCTAGCATAAAGTAGTCCAAAACGGGATGTGGCGTTAGGTTGAATCAATAAAAATCCCCTCTCCCCTCTTGTAGATAAATAGCCACAACAAAAAAGAAATGGAACGTAAGCGGCCGATGTTTAGTTTTTCGGGAAACGGGGAATTTGTTTAGGTGTTCTTTTGGACGAGATAACGTTACCTATACGGGCTTGAACGCCTTCACGCTAAAAATAAGCAATGGCTTAAACGTCCCGGGTATGGCGCATAAGCAGTGTCTTGTTTTCTTTAGATTTTTTTTTAGACAAATGATTGGCGCGCACCACCTTTTCTTGTTAGCGAGGGGCAATGTGTTGGATGAATCAGATGTCGGAATGTTCCTTGCCGGAAATAGTCTAGATTACTTGAACGGCTCGCAATAGAACAAAACGAGCCAATAAACCATTTAATTCGGAGATGTTTGAAAGGATTTTTTTTTTTTTTTTGAAAGTTATGACGTCATTGTTTGGTTAAAAAAAGACAATCCAAAAACTCAAACTTTTAGAGAAATTCTTGAGCAGCTCGCGGCAGAACAAACGAGAAATACAATTTAATTCGGGGAAGTTGGAAAGTTTTCTTAAAGTTGACGTCACTGTTTTGTCAATTTTTTAAAAATTCAAACTTTCAGAGAAATTTCCAGACAGTTTGGTACAGCACATCCGGCAGAAATTGGGTGCAATTCTAATTTCAGGTAATATTGGAACTTTTTGAGTTTTTAAATTGCGAATTGCGAGATTTTTCCGCTTGAAATTTTCTACCCCCTTGCAGAAATGTTCTTCATTTTGCTTGGGTGACAGAAGGTAAATTCTGAAGGAGATGTATCTTGGAAAAAAAATTTCGGAGAGATTTTCATTGGTAGTTACTCTTTTTCATTGGAATTAAAAAATTTCTCGTAGTACTGTAATTACATGAAGTGAGAACAGTAATACAGTCAGACTTTTCTCGGAAAGTCCAAAGCGTTAGAAGTAAGTTTGGTAAGAACATTTTTCATTGCAAATGCGTTTCATAAGATCTCAGGTATTTGTTACGTGGTTGGCGTTCAAGTTAAAGTGTCCTAGCGTATTGCTGCCAAGGATCTATGTTTAGAAATGAGATCAAGGCGAAAGTTGAGGCAAGTGTTGCGAGAACGCAAGGAGTAGCCAAAAGTTTTGCGGAAAAACACTTCCGAAGGAGGAGGTTCGACGACGGTTCGGCAATAAACAAGTTAGCAAGTTATATATTTACCCCGGGCTAACCTAGACCCGGTTTACCCGTATGCTGCCCTATGGGCATACCGAAAAGGATTTAGGTTACAACCTTGGATTCCGTCGATATCTATCCTTTTTCACGCCTAGTGACCGGGATTTCCGGGGAGCTTGTTTTGGGTACCAGGAGATCAATACTTCCCCTCACGCGTATGCTACGTGCGGCTCTCGTTTGTTTTATCGATCGTTTTCCTTCGGATTGTGGGGAAAGGGTACACAGCTCGGAACCAAATCAGGTCAAGGTATAGAAACGGAATGAAGACTTACTTGAGTTGCAGCTTTGTTGCCCATCCTGGGTTGTAGAATTGAAGATTCTGACCGTTGAAAAGTATAAAGAAGCTCAGTTAAATAACAAAGTAACACGTGGTTGTTTAGAACAGCCAATTGGTTTAACAAATTAACAGGGGAGAGTAACAAACGAAAAGAACGTCAGGTAACAAAAACAAAGTAGAGCCGGCAAGGGTAAATAGCCCCAGGCCTGCGTTGGAAACCGTTCTGCAACCGAAGTAATGGCCGTAACGAACCCCCCTCTTTTTTAGCAGCGCGCTTCGGAGAGGGAAGCAAACGCGTGGTCATCTCGTGAGCCTGCGCTCAGAAACCTCCGTAGCAGGTAGCCCTGTATGCGCTTGCGTAAGACGCTGCCTACTCGAGTTTTCTTGGAATCGTTCAAGCCAAAGTAGGTCTAATTGGTGCGAGATAGTTGGGTCTTGAAAAAGTCCCCGAACACATTTCGGCGAATTTTGGCGTATCGTTCGGGTACTTCAATGGTTATCTGAAAACCTAGCTGCCATTACTCAGGATGTGTAATCACCGATTAGGGCATCGGGACTTTTTGCGTTACTAGGTATTGAGATTCGTGATTATCTTTTAATGCGAATCTTACGTCATGACCGAAGGCAAATATTTTTAAAACAATGTCCGAGTTTTGCATTTCAGGTTCAGACAAGCAATACAGTACAAAGAGAGATTAATGATGTAGGGAAAAAAAACATCATTCCAATGTGATAAAGATAGGCTTCCGCGAAACGTGTCGGGGGGAGGGGCTATAACAACTCAGACGGGGGCCGCCGTTCCCACCGAACCTACGCCTCGTGTCCCGGGTCCAACTCCTGTGTTGACATTACCGACAGCAGGGGAGGTGTAGTACGAGGCTGTGACCATAGGCTCGGCATCCGGGTTGGACTGGTCGACGTGTGTAATGCGTTCGACGCGACCCTCAATAGGACCGGAGCCGGGCAAGTCGTCGACCCGGTAAATGACCGCTTCGGCGTGAATAATATGGGTTCCCTTGGCGTGGGCGTTATCCAAAACGTTCAGGACAGGGTCGATCAGGTTCTGCATCGCTGTCGCTGCGACGATGGAATGTAAAGGGACACCACCGATGCTGGGAGTACCATCCCCGACGCCACCTGTAGGAACTTGATTGTTATTCTTCACCCCGTATCAACACTTCGTATGTGACCCTACCGGTGGTACCCGTTTGCTGCATCCCTTGTCCAGGAGCAGGTTGTTGCATCCCTTGTCCAAGGCCTGTATTGCTTCCGTACCCTGCTGGACGATACGAGAACAATGATTAAACATAGGAGCTAAAGAAATGGCACGATTTCGAGAACTAACCTTCTTGTCCTCCTTGGAAGCTTAGGTCTCCACGCATTCTTCGACCAGCTTCAGTTTCGGTACGGTCAAGCTGATAACCTCCCAAGCCAGAAGATACAGCCGGTGTTCCGAAACCTCCCGTATAGCCAACCCCAGCATTCACCCCTGAACCGGCTTCGGGCGTACCACTGTACCCAAAGTCCGTGCTTGACATAGGCGTAGTGCTAGCACTTTCAAACCCGGAGGTGTCGGCAGATCCGACCTCGCTGCCAGCCATCGAGACGTTGCTCCCGAACGCGGAGGAGTCATCCGGGGTCGGGTAGTCGGTAGAACTACCCACGGTAGCAGTCGGCTTTTCTCGAAAGCCACCCCATTTGCCACCTTCGTCCCCCCCTTCGATGAATCCTTGGTCCCCAATATCGCCGAGGCCAACGCTACCCGCAGGTACGATCATACGCCGCAGTACGACGCGTCTTCGACGCCGAATAATGCGACGGATGATCACAGGGCCTCCACTTAGATCCATTGCCCCCTGCTCGTTGTCTCCTTCAGGTTCAAGGCCTTCCTCATCCTCAAGGTCCTCATCGTCTCCCACACCTTCTTCGTCTTCATCTTCATACCCGCCAACTTCACCTACAATTAAAACTTGCGTAACTACGTCGCAACTCACAAAATTTTGGAACAAACCTGTATCTTCCGAAGCCCCAGTGGGAGAAGGGGGGGCACCACCCCCCACCTCTAGTTTTTCACCTGAATCTTCAAATCCTGTAGTATTTACGCCACTTCCTCGAGACTTGTGATCTCCCGCATCTGCCGCCACGCGTCCACCTAAGCAGAAATTCAGACACTTAACATGAAGGGTTAACTACAGCGCATGAACTTACTGGGTAGGTCTCCTCTCCCTGCCATGTTAGCAATCCCGCCAGTGTCCATCGCGTGCCAACAGCAATGAGCCGCGTGATCCACGGTCCTAACGGGGGTGCTCCCGAGTCGTTACCCTGCTCCTCGTAACCGATCCTTCCGCTGCGCCTCGGTAGAGCTTTACGGGGTCGCTCGCGCTTTTCTCGAATTTTTGCTCGGACGCGTTAAACTTATCGCAACAACCACAGTTCACACAATCACACTTGGGTCCACAAGGTCACCCGTCTGAAATAAACTACACTTGAAGGAAACTTTATACAAAGAAAGTAAACTTGTACAAAGTATAGAAAGAGGGTTAACTACTGAGGTCGCAGCGATCTTCAGGGTTAGGTTTATCAGACATGAGTGAGGTGAGGAGGAATTCTAGCTTCCATGTGCGGAGAAGAAGGGAAGAGGCAAAAGAGGTCAGGTTGGATTATTCGCACCAACGTTGACTGTTCCGGGAAGGTCCTTTTGGTTGGAACCCACTTAAGGCGAACTTGGCCCGTACCAGAAGTGCGTTTCAAAAAACCTTGCCAACGTTTTCTCGAGCTAAGAAGGCTAGCCAAGAAGCGTTTTTTTCGTTGCCTGGACTTTACCTCCATCTGTGCTTATAAAGGCAATGGTAACAGTGCATCGATCAGATCAAGCAATAACTCGTCCATCAAGCTAATGAACAAAAGTTATAAACCTCTAACCATTTCGAGTTAACAGTATCGAGGATGTAGGTGTGGCTGTTTACGATTTTATTTCTATTGTATTACTCGTTCTTTAAATTGCATATTGACAAATAGTGTGTCAACTTACAAATTACCCGACAAGCATAACTAGAGAACGATGAGCTATTCCTCTATAAACAAAGGACCTAACTAATATTGCAGTTATATAACATGAATCTTGTCTAAATAGCGGGCCAGTAAGTGCATAAGTGCCTCTTAGCAGCAAACGTATTATCTCAGTGTTCCATATAAGTGTGTAAAATCTAGGTCTTTATCAAATCCCCGCATATTTTAGACATTATGTGTACGCGTCGGACGCGTCTCTTTTACTGCACATCCGTGCTGAATTGGCCGCCTTCAATCCTAGGCGCTGGTACCGTCACCGGCCTGGTATCACCCGGTTCGCTGTAAGTTGATGTAATAGTACAAGTGCCTTCGAAGGCGTCTCCCGATAGTGGTACATCAGTTCGGACGTCTGTCGGGAATACCGATTGCAAAACCGCCATGTCTTGCTTCACTCGAGGGTTGCATGCGCATTTAGGCCCACATGGGCATTTGCCTTGGCAACGACATACAGCTACAACAAAGACATGCATATGGCATTAAGGCATTATGGCATTAAAGACATGCATATGACTATATAGTCCTGAAACTTATCTCAAGTGTCCAATTATGTGTTTACCTCCACATTTGCAGTCCGCTTCACTGATCCCTTGAGCTTCTCGTTGGTTGCTTTGGTCTGGCATTTCTAGAACTCGACTGTTAAAAGATCAAAGAACAATGGCACACAAATTTTTCGCCCAAGCAACAACTCCTAGTGGTAAAGAGCCGACGTCGGTCACTTGTTCCCAGAACTGGGTTTCCCAAGAATCGAACTCTTCTTCCTGAAAACCCGCATTCCGAACCGCGCCATTCTTTCCCCCTGGATATTTCCTTAAATTCCAGTATTTTTACCACTGCAATTCTAAAACACATTTAGGTTTACTGACATTCGAGTAGAAAATTAGTTGCATTTAAGGTTAAAATAGCTATTTTCTTCTAGTAAAGACTGTTTAGTTGCATACTATCAGTGTAGAATACAAAAGGGAATTAGGAGTATTCAAAGATGGAAGGATGCAATTGAAAGTGTCTTTATTTATGTAAAAAATAACTATTAAAACACTAGGCACGATCCTGACGGTGTTCCTTGTGGTGGAAGCCGTAACCATGTTCCGGGTACGAGAGTCCTACCTCTTGATGATGAAGACCTTCTTCAACGACTTCCTTATTTCCGGCACCAAGTGTTTCCCGCCAGCACCAGTGCCTGGTTTGTCGTTGGCTGGACGTCCTTCAGGACCGTCGTAAGCACCTTTGCCAATGCCACCTGCACTCACATTAGCCTCTTCGGCCATCCCCCCGGCTGCAGCTTTGCCGGCACCCTCATCAGTACCTTTAAATAATCATTACGTCAAGACAGGGCTTCTTTGTAACCTCGCAGGTTGCACAATCAAAGCACAGGGCAGAAAGCTGTGAAATTAGTATATTTACGTAGCTTACCTTGTAAATCTTTTCGGTCACCCATCAGTTGAAATCCTGGAATACCTCCGATGTTTGACATTTCAGTCAAATTTGAATTCGGGTTTCAACTGAAGGAGGTTGAACTGTTTAGGTGCAAATTGGGGATATACCAATTACTATAAAAGCTAGAAAGGTACTGGTGGGAACAAAAGAGGGTGGAGGTAAGAGTGAGAAAATGTTTGAATGGAAAATAACTCAGTGGTGCTGATGGGGGGGGGGTCGTGAGGAGTAACTCCTCTTGGCCATGTTTGAATTGAATGGAATCCCCCCCCCTCGAAAATTGGGGGGGGGCACCACTGAAAATAACTACGTTGGTATGTTGAGTCCCTGCGGTTATTAATCCAAAACGGTACCTGGTCCTCCAGTTTCTCTTGAGGGAGAATATGTGCCTTCCTTCCTGGTTTATTATTCATCAGGTTTAATTGCATACACTAATAATTTATTTCGGTTTTCGGTACAAAATAAACTACGCTAGTATTTCCTGTTCTCCTCACTTATTGTCTAGTGTATTTTTTATATTTCGAATAATTCAGGTTTACAAATTTCGCGCTTCCAGTGTTCAAATTAATCTTTACGTTTAATTGCATTAAATAGTACTTTATTTCACTTTTAGCTATAAGATAAGCGACGCTAGTATTTAACTGTATTGTCTTGTGTATTTATTATTTTTTATATTTGTACTCACCCAGGGTTTTCAAAATTTCGGGCTTCCTGCGTTTAAAGTGTTCAAGTTCGACTCACCATTAGCTTGTAAAGCTCACTACTAGGTGGCGCCACCGCCAAATTCTTATGTAACCGGAACCAGCAACTTAATAGCCCTCCTGTTCAAAATCACTTCCGTTTATTTACTTTGATCAAGGACAAAAGGACGTTGTGCAAGTCACGTAGTTTTCTACTTCTATTCCAACTTAGTGTTTTATTGAAGTACTGAACAATGTTATATGTACTCTGTGATTGTCCTATAACGTCGGCCAACAAGCGCAAGTTCCACCGGCGAAGACAAAGTAAAGTAAGAATCCGTTTTTCTTTTTTATTAGAGTTATGAATTAATTTTGCAAGATTAATTTTTGTTTAAAATCAATTGTCTTAATGTATTTGCCATTTAAGCCTTCTTATTAGCAGGTCCATTCTAGTAAACACCAATCATTTCCTACGCAAATTTCCTACTTAGTGGTAATTATTCCCAAATTTGTTCGATGATGTAAGTTTCAAGTTTGTTCTTAAGATGGAATGGCGTTAATTAAGGAATTGTAGCCAAACAAACTCATCGTTTGCTTCGCTTAACTTAAGCGTGTTGCTGCACCCTGTGTTTATAATAATAATGAAAATAGGAAAGGAAATTAATTTGATAAAGTGTATTATTACTCCTGGAATCCTGCTTTTGGAGATAACCTGCGTGTTCAAAACGTTATTTTTTAAAAAGGACAAAAATGAGTGACACTATAATTATGCTTACCGATATAGAACGTAGTGTTGAACGATAAACAGTATGTCGTATAAAATAGACACGACTCCCAGGCCGAATTTGGTAAAATCACCAAAAATCGAGCCCCAGTCCTCTAAAACCATTGAAAAAATCCATCCACGATACAAATTATACTCATATTTTATGTGAAACTTATTATTTTGTGTAGATTAAGTACCGTAGTTGTAGGCCAATAAAAACATCTGCAGAATACTGCAAACGCCTCCCGTAAAATCCAGCAAAATATTGTCTATTGACCACCCTTCAGTACTTTGGCGCTTGTAATTCATATATGCCTAAAAGTAGAAGAAATTACGGTTAAATTTTCCTAACTACGTAAAATATTACAAAATTTCAATTCATTTCATACAAGTTTTTCCTTTGGTTTTTCCTACGGTACTTCAATTAAATAATACAAGTTCCCGCTAAATTGTAGTTCAGAAATTGAAAAACTGAAAACGAAAAGTTGAAACAAAAGTCTAAAACTTATTTTCAAGTTTTCTTAAAGTATAGGTAAAAGTGTAAAAAAGGGTACTAGAATTAGAAAGCTTCAAATAAGCCTTATACTTAGCCATTCCAAGTACGTGATTTAAAATAATAAAGTAGCGTACCTGTGGGGCATATTTAATAACCGTAGCTGTCAGTTTGACGTACGCGCAGTAATTTAATACTTCCAACCATGTTAAAGCTGACGCCAATGCTGCGATGGTTGAGCTCAGCAAGAATAAGCACGAAACGCCGATAAAGCTCATACCAGGCCATGTTACTGTTTGGTCCCCACGCTATACCACCCAAAATTAATCACTTTCTCATGATTATTAAATTTCAGGTATTATCGTACTTCATAGAAACAGCATTGAATGACAGTAACGAGAGTTAAAATTGTCGCATGTATGGAAAAGCCCACATCGTTGGCTTGCACTGGCAAAATTCCCATGGGATGTGCTTTGAAGTATTCCTCCTAAAGAATTGAAAACGTTAATCTATTTAGTATCTATCAACAACCAAACCAATTTTTAAATAATTGTTTTCTTCTTTAGTGTGCTTAGGACCAAATTATTTACTTGAACGCTTGGACTCCAATACAACCCATAGTTGAAGAACCCATACAAAGCATGGCCCAGGAGGTTAATGGCCATAAAATCAAAGTTCAATCCAATAACACTAAAAAAATACGTTAAACTTAAATTTCCGGAATGAGTTCATTGTTCGGAACCTTTTTCGAGTGTAATTTTCCAACACTTGGGGCCAGAATGACAAAGACCATGCAGCGAAGTAGATCCAACCCACCGTTGCACATACCGCGTTCACCAACGAGGATTTGCCAATATCGATTCGCACAAACGCGTCTGAAGTACTGTAACATACCAACAAACGTGCTCAGATTTTTTTTACAGTTATGGAAAGTGGAAGTTGCATCTTTTGTAGATAAGAGTTTATGCAACTTGAACTATTTTCAATTGAATACTGTAAGTTAACTGGGAGATATTACTTAAAGGCGGGTTGGGAAGCGTTCCAAAGCAGGGTCACGTGACCCGCTTTTTGCCCAAGAATGGGAATAATTATTTTGGAATTGCTGTCCTCGGGACCGATTACTATATCAGGGATAGGTTCTAGTAGTTCCCCGGACTGGGGAGGGTCGTAAGCAGCGCTGAGGATGACATTGGTCCGTAGAGTTCCTCTAAACAGAGAAAACAGCCGGTAAAAATACCATAAAAAAAAATCTTTCTTATCTCGAAGTACACTCCTGCGTTGTAAAGAAAGTGAGGTTAGTAAATAACTTTACCTGATTTGCAACGTAATGTTAAGGGTGTCTTGCACCACCAAGTCTTGGTCATGGTCTTCGATGCTAAAGTAGGCGCATTGCGTCAGCCTCGCGCAATTCGCCAAAACTAAAGGATTGCAAATAATTTTCAAACCCTGTCACTGAAACTCTTCCAATTGACGCTTCAAGGACATGGACTATTGACACAGTTTATTTACCCCAAATGAAATGAACAGTTTATTTACCCCAAAGCAAGATGACGATAGCTTTTGAAGAGGTCCTTCGCATGGTTCGTCCCCTTTTCCCCCTCTTGCAGCCCCCCTATACCAATAATAAATAGTGAATTCCAGCAACCTGTATAGTAAAGACACTTTAGGAAATCGTTGGGGTTGGTGGAATTGCACTACATTCAAGCGATTTGGGATCAAATAACTTAATATTGCAAGAATTTTCGCATTTCTGGATTGTTTTGGAAGAGTTTGCGAAATCTAGACAGTACATGGTTAGTTTCTATGACGTACAGTACCTGGGTTTTGTAGGTAGTTTTGGAGTAGAAAGATTCGAAAGGTTTTGAGCGAGCTTGTGGCCACAGAAAACGTTGGATACACTTGCTTGGAACCAAGGAAAGGGTCAGCCACTTGGCAGGGGGAGCTATCACTCTGGGCTTTTCTGGGGCTCCAAGTCTTCTGGAATGGAATGGAATTTTCTTTATGGTTCTACGAAAAGATCCCCGAAAACACTTGTCTGGAGCGTAGCACGGAAGGTGGGAAAGTACTGTAGTGACTTGGCTTTTTGGGAAGGGTTTAGGGAGATAGAAAAAAGAACATTGCGGAGGAGGAGAGTAAATTGGCTTACGTTACTTGTTTAGCCGGAAATATTGAACAATGCAACATAACGTCTGTGTCGTGTTAATTGGATCAACTGTAACAGGAGCAGAGCGGAGCATTACACTAGGGAGAAAAAGAAGGATACATACTCTTATGGCTTCAAATTTACGACGAATTGTAAAAGATGGCTACTACACGTCGGTCTTTTTTAAAATTGGAACCAAAACATGCTACATACATTGGGTGCCATTCTTAGCGACCTTATTTGGGGGGATGCAGATGACTGTCTTCTAATACCGATAGAGAATAACAGAATAATACGATAAAATAACAATACGAGAAAGTCCTGAGTTGGACAAGAAAGCAAGATGTGAAATTCGTTAAGGAATGTATTGGCGTTGAATACGAGTTCGTTTGAAGAAAATCTAATTCTCTCATTCAAGAAAATCCAAATAACGAACCGCACAGAAGATGGCATTTCATTTGTTGTGTTGTGCAGTATACATACATTACATAGTAATTTTATAGAAGTTGGCAATTGTATAGAAAATTGCAAGGCTGTGGTCTCCTCCATATCAAAAAGTCAATGAGGGGCTTCGCGGATTTTCAAGAACAAGTTCCGTTTCTTTGTTAGTGCAATTTTGGTCATTGTAATACCATTGGTAATGCTTAGATAAATTGATAAAAGGAATCGTGTTAGCTAGTAGTGTTGTGTCAACTAAGGTTCGTCAATCTAAAACGTATTTCCAATGAGGATTAGATTGCAAATCCTCCGACACCGCACCACAGTATATGGAGTTGTAATAGGTTTACAGGTTGTAGGCTACAGTTTATAGTTGGTTTAACAGTATAAAGGCTTACCTGTATTCTGTGCAAACAACGCTACCTGTTTTCGTTCAATCCGTTACGTTCTGGTGAACCCCCGTGACCTCTCAATACCTGAAAATACCCGGAACCTTTCGATACAAGTGTGTCTAAAAATAAATTGCGTTTACTGTAATAGGAGGGGGGGAGGTCTATCCTAAAGTACGTTTAGTGGTACGAGGAGAACACCTTTGAGGTTGACCTGACCTTAAGGGCATACTAGTTCACAAATAAATAAGTTCCCGAGGTTACAAAAACATCGTTTGTCTACTGTTAAGAAGGACGGTGATGAGTAAGGGATGACTATTGGCTGGTTTAGTTTTTATGGTGGGTTCAAAGTTGAATAAATAGCAGCAAAGAAACCTTCTCACTTCAGTCACCGCGGACAGCTTTTGGACTGTCTAGGATACCAAAGAGAGGTTAAGTGGACCAAGGCTAGAAAAGTTTTTGTTTGAGTTAACCTGACAGTCAAGCCAACTATACTATGGCGAAGCTTCTGCTAGGACAGTCCTGTCTGAGGATGGTCGTGAGTATTTGTTGCGTAGCAGCCGTGACAAGTTTGGTACTACCTAACGTTGGGGATCTGGAACCTTCATTTACTCTCCCAGAAAGGTTGGAAGATGTTCACGACCGCACAGAACAACTATACCAGGACACCGGTGTTCCTGACCAGGTGACTTTGCAAGATCAACGTAATCAAGATCCCTCGGTAGCAGCCCTTCGCTCCAGTGTGATCTATCCCCTAAAGCTCCAGGGCGATAGAGCCTATTTCGCACGAAATGAAGCCAATAAAAATGGCCTTTTTAATCATGGCCAGTACGTAACGACAGTAACCGTCACCGCTGATAATCCCGAAGAGATTACGATTACCTCCTACATTTACGTGCCCGTTGTAATTGCACCGACGAGCGCAACAGGACCGGTCGCAACCTTTACTGTAACCTCTACTACTACTACGTGCCCTGGTTCGTCTGTCAGTACTTCCACCGTCCCTTCAACTACAACAACAATATCAATTTCCACAACGACAATCAGCCCTTCCACTGTATTAACGGCGTCCGCCAACTCAAACACCAATGCAAATTCCAATGCAAACTCCAATTCAAACACCAACTCAAACACCAACTCAAACACTAACGCAAACACCAATGCAAACTCTAATTCAAACACCAATTCAAACACCAACTCAAACACCAACGCAAACACCAATGCAAACTCTAATGCAAACACCAACGCAAACACCAATGCACGCATTCCATCAAAAAGGGAAGTATCTCTGCCTAGCATCGATGCTTTCGCTACTGCTCGAGCCCTCGATTTCCTGCCTATCGAACCCACGCGATCTGTTCTAGATTTGGCGAGTATGAGGGACACTACTCTTTATCCGTCTTAAGTGGAAGCTGTATTCACGAGTCGACTTTTAAACCCTCCATAATGAATGCGTGAATGCTAACTTATGAACCGAACAACTCCTCATTTATGCTGTTATCAACTTAGACTAGTAGAAAGTGTGATGCGAACCACGAATTGCTAGTGCTAATAATAATTCGTTGTGCTTATTGGACATTAGGTCAACAAGTATGCCTGGTTCACAGTTAAACTCGGTTACTCTTTGTGAACCTAATATATTGTTATTCAGTCAAAAATTGCTACGTGGGTGAAACTTAACAAGTATAGTACAGAAAATAAAAGGCATACGACGAACAAAACTACATACTGGCGATCTTTGTATGGAAACTGATCTAGGAAAGCCCGTTGTTGACAAGAGTTTCTTTTGAAACGTAAAGATTAGATTTTTCACGTGAAGGGATAGAAAATTTCTTCAGGGGTGGAGAACAATTAAATGCACGTGAAACAATACAGTGACCCGATTTGTGTTCTTTTACACGCTTAAGTTGGCATTATCATTATGAACGCCTCATTGAATTCCGTCACAGAAGGATATTCAGAGTTAGAGCGTATTCCCGTACTAACTATTCGACTACCATTCATTTTGGGGGTACCGAACATCCTAGTGAATCCTCCAGGGCAATACGTGCCGTTGGTGGGGTCTATCAACCAAAACGAACCACAACCAAAGCGATCATCCGTAACCGTTACAAAAGGCGTAGGTTGAAGGGAAGTTCCCCATAGGCTAAAAATATCAATGTCTCCGTGCATGTAAGTCAAATTCGATAACATTCCATTCGTGTCGATTATCCAGTTGTCGTAGTGTGTATAATGACTGCCGTTAGGACCTTCGACCATAAACCTGATGTGGGGATATCCTCCTTGTTGAAAATTTCGATAAATGTCTGGGAAGGACATCCGGTAATCACCAATGACTTGGCCGGTAGTCAAGTCGACTTTACGTTGCATCACTATCAGGGTTTCGTAGTCACTGCAACGGGCGTCAAGACGTACCGAGCGCAGTCCGTCTCCGTCAGGCCAAAGGGTACAATTGGTCCGGCCTTTACGTACAAAGCGAGAAGAAATTGGGTTGAAACTTCGATCTCGATTTTTTAAAATATTCTGGCACTTACCACTGAGACCCAATCGCTTGTAGCAATCGCCGCAAGTCTGGGTGCAGTTGACAAAGTTGGGCCATGTTCCCTGACACCCGGGTCGGATGGTCTCGAAAGGAATATCGATGCAAGCCGATCCGGTACTTACCTTGTCCCACACAGAGCTTCCCTGTACGGTGGCAAGCGTTTTGCTAGTTGAGCTGGAGCATAAATTTTCTGGCAATAACTCGCAGACATAAGAAGCGTTCGTTTCGTAGAAATTGAAGGCCAGGCACCCTGGCTTGAAGGCGCAGGATCGACTACAGGCCAATCTTGCCGAACTTGGGAGCATTTCTAGGTTTAGAGTGTCTTAAGAAGTCGGATTATGTGTCTTAAGGCTCCCGCATACCTTAGCTCGGTATAGCCGATTAGCATGGGGAATTTCTGTGGTGGCAAGGTGTACTTTTCCGAATCAAAACAAGCGTAGAAACTTGGCCGGCAATTTTTTTTTAACTTTATTACGCAAGGCTTTGGTGAAACAATAACAAGCATCAGCGCCGTCTGTGACTGGTTCGCGTCAGTAAGCTCAGGTATACGGGAGCCTCAAGTGTGAGTTTTAAATGGGAAGATAGCTCTTACCTCTAGGAACATAGCGAAGAGGAAAGGGATTCCCTAGGCTTGTCGACAGTTTCATATTGGTATAAAGTGGACTCGTCACTAGAATGATCCCTGAAGCGGGAGCACCATGTTGGATGAGACCCAAATAGATATAAACGGTACACAGGATAGAAAGCAGGAGGTTCATACTACTTGTATGCTGTGTCTCAAGTATTACTGGCGTACAACAGCTCGAGTACTTGGTATAATATAGCGTTGGAGAACTCATTGAATTGTCCTGTGTGCGGATGGTTTTACTCTATTTTTTGTTGACCAGTCTGTCATACATGTTTAATTACATGTTGGAGAAAAAGGCTCACCTATCGACCAAAGGCTCCCTTTCAATTGTATTGTGAACGACGCTGTAAGGATATTGGTAACACCTGTTCTAGTTTCCCAAGCAAGACCAATTATTCCAGTTCCGTGTACCCGAACAAGCAAGCCAAATATCGGAACCCTGGATATGAAAAATAGTTTTTTTGGTGATAGTGTGACTATATGCACTACCTGCATTGCTACTGCTACTGTAGGATATCGCAAAGGTCAATAGCAGAGCCAAACAACGTATGGGTTTCTGGTCTTCTAAACAATGTATTTGTGGCAACCACAGAGATTAAAAATGTAGTAAATTGTAATGTTAGAAGACATTCGGGTCAAGTACCTAGTACTAGTACTGCCCAAGAAAATTCAAGCAAATCACTGGTGATATAGTAATTTTCAGAAGCAGAACCATTTAACGTGAGGGGGATAATTGGAGTTCAGTATGGGGGTACCTTAACCATGGGCTTTTTTGTATCTAGTTTACCACTATAACTGTAGCGCTTGTAGCATTCAACGCAAGTTCGAACGAACTGGTGCAATTCGTCCAGTTTCCCAAGCATCCTGTCGAATACTTTATCAAGGTATTGGTAACGCTTTCTTGACGAGTGCTTTAAAGCAACTCAGAGTCGAACCGTTTGATATCTTGTACGGCAAAGCTTTCTGTCCGTTTTGTCAGCACTTTGTCCGTTTGGTAACCTCTTGTGATTGATCTACCGCTGTTCTGTTTCAAATACCTTTTATTCCATCCATGAACTAAAATTGCCCTCCTTTTCATCCCGGGTCTTTTCTTTTTCGTTCTTTTTTCTTAGTATGGTAAGTGAGACTAATGGCGTTTTCCTTTGGGAGCCCTGGTGCAACACTTTTTGCCCTAAATGCCACAAATTCACTGTTGCAACAGTGAATTTGTGGCATTCAGGCAAAGTGTAGTGTAGCTCCCAAAGGAAAACGCCATAAGAAGTCGCATTGTGTGCTCGTGGGGATGTTCTATCCTTCGGCAATTCATAAGCAATGTGGCGTAGTATGAAACGAAGTTCGCAGTACCTGTTCCACTCGGTTCTAGTGACACATTTGCAATGTTCGGTCCTTGGGAAATGCCTTAAACAATTAGTCGTATGTCTGAAACTGAGCCCGCAGTACCGCTTCCACTGTGTTGTACTATTGCACGTGTAATGTTCTATCCCAAACAATGCGGCGTAGTCTGCGCCTGAGGTCCGTGGTGCCGCTTCCTCTGGATTGTAGTTCTAAATCTTGTCCTTTAAAAACGCCATAGCAATGAGGCATAGTCTCAAACTGTATGTCTAGTACCGCTTCCATCTGATTCTAGTGATACATCTGTAAATTACAGTCGAAGTAGATAGTGTTGAAATGTGTTATATTTGTGACAACATAGAAGAGTAAACAAGTTGCGAACATTCAAGTCGGATCTGTGAGTACCAAATAACAATCAAAGCAGCGACGAATAGTGATTTTGACATCCGGAGCCCCTTAAAGATTACATATGACAGTGCTCTATCGAAAATGAATTAGAAATGCTCGTGGAAGGCTTTGTATGTTTAGCACGTAGTATAACGAGCTAACACCACTTCAACGAAGGTAAGATAAGAGTAATAATCAATGAAGCGTATACCCGTGCTAATAACATTTGTACCGTTCACAATGGGAGTGCCGAACATTCGAACAGTCCCGCCCGGACAAAACGTGGCATTGGTTGAATCTACAAGCCAAAACGAACCGCATCCATAGGTGTCGTTCGTAACCGTAATAAAAGGGACCTGTTTAGGGACGTAATATCCTATGTTCATGATATCTATTCCACTATACCAGGTTACGTTCGTCAAAGTCCCATTAATGTCGATATAATTTGTCTTATAAATGGCATAAAGAATAGCACCGTAACGTTCGGTGAAAGCAAACCATATACATTTATGTTGGTTGAGTTGTTCGATACGATTCATGTCCAGGAAAGACATTCGGTAATCCAACAATATTTCGCCGGTAGTTACGTTGACTTTCCGGCTCATCATAATCTGGGTGTATCCGTAGCATAGGCTAATAAGCGGTACTGAAGTCTCAGCATCGTCTCCATCCGGCCATAAAGTACAACTTCGCTGACCTTAACACAAAACGTGAGGATAAATGAAGTGCCATTTTGTGATAGCTTAATCATGCGACTTTTTGTATCGACTTTACCAGCCTTTGGGTAGCGGGTGTAGCATTCACTGCAAGTTCGAACGCAACTGGTGCAGTTCGGCCAATTCCCCAAACATCCTGGTCGAATACTCTCGCAAGGTATCGGCACCACTTTAACGTTAACGATTTTAGCTTCAATGCAAGCCCGAGTCGAACTGTTAGACAATTTGTACCACACAAAGCTGCCTGGTTGAAATATCAGCTCTTTGCCCGTTTGGTTGGAGCAGTAATTGTCGGACGCCAAGTCGCAGACGTAGAACGCGCCAGTTTCGTAAAAACTGAAGGCACGGCAGTTTCGGTCGGCAACGCACGACTCAACACAACCCATTTTGGCCCAAATCTGCGGCATTGCTACCCCAGAAAGTCTTACTTTTAAAGAAAATCTGAGAAGCTTTAAAGATGTTACTTTTGGAAATGTAGCTTGTTTCAAAGTAAGTGTCATTTTCTATCGCCACTCGGTTGTTTGCGTAGAGATTACTGGTCGCTATGGCGGTCCAAACAGCTTTCGCTCCATACACACCATTTTCAATCTCTTTCGAGTACAAGAAAAGCAGAGTTGTTGTGGAGAACAAGTTCATGTTCCTTGTTGGAAATCGTGTACAACACTGCGGATTGTTTCGAGTACAGGCCAATTATGATTGTTAGGAATAACAAGTTCACGTGCCCTCTTGAATATCTTGCACATTGCACCTGCAATAGAAAGGCGGTGGGTTTGCATGTTTTTGCAAGTCCTGCTGTATTGATCTACAGCTGGTTTGTTTCCAATACCACTACATTTCGTCCATGAATTAAATGTGCCCTCGCCACCTCGACCGCTGCGCCCTAGGCCATGGCCTAGGTTGGCCTTATGGGAAATCCGCCCCTGCTCCTATTTCACCCCTAGTTTTATCTTTATTTTTTTCTTTCCATAAAACGATCACTGAGACGAAGAAGTTGCCTTTTGTGCCACTGTAAATGTGCGGTCTTTCGGAATTCTTAACAATGGATCGTAGTCTAAAACGAAGTTCTCAATACCGCTTCCACTGGATGTTAGTAAGACATCTTAATTTTTTCATTGTAAACAATGAAGGCAAACTGTGTCTGAAACTAGCTCTGCGCTACCGCTTCCACTTGGTTCTTAGTGATAAATGTGAAATGAAAGTGGATGAAGATAGTAGTGGAATATAGTTAAGCAAGATTTGTGCATTATCTGACCCTATGAAATCTGATATATTTGTGACGACAGAAGAGTAAAACAAATTTAACAAAGTTCAAGTCGAATCACTCCAGTACCAAACAATTATCAAAGCAAATCAAAAGTACCTGGTGAATAACAGTGTTTAAATTCGGAATCCTGTAAGATTCCGTACGAAAGTGCGCTTATATAAAGGTAATTCTCGTCTATAAAGTTGAAAATGCCCGTGGTGTGTTTTAGCATGTTTAACAAAAAGGATAACGATTTATCTCCCCTTCAATGAAAATCGATGCAGGGAGATAATCATTGTAGCGTATGCCCGTGCTGATTAGACGGGTACCATTCACAATGGGAGTACCGAACATCCTAGAAATTCCTCCTGGGCAGTACGTGGCATTGCTAAGGTCTGCCAGCCAAAACGAACCGCACCCATAGGTGTCGTTTGTAACCGTAATAAAAGGGACCTGTTTAGGTGGATAAATTGATGTGTTCAAGACATCTTGTCCAGCAAGTAAGGTGACGTTCCTCAAAGTCCCATTGCTTTCGATATAACTTGTCTTATAAAAAGAGAAATAGTAACCACCGAAATGATCTTTGAAAACGAATCTTATACAATTATATAGGTAGAGTTTTTCTATCCGATTGATATCCTTGAAAGGCATTCGGTAATCCAGCAATACTTCTCCGGTTGTTACGTTGAGTTTCCGGCTCATCATAACGTGGTAGTCTAAGTAGCATTTGGTAACAAGCGGTATTGAAGTCGACTCGTCGTCTCCGTCCGGCCATAACGTACACGTCCGCCGTTCTTAACAAAACGTGAGGATAATCGGAATGCAATATTGGGTTAGCTTAACCCATGTGCTTTGGTGTGTCTAATTTACCAGCGAAAAAGCGCAAGTAGCATTCTCTGCAAGTTCGAAGGCAGTTGGTGCAGTTCGGCCAATTCCCCAAACATCCTGGTCGAATAACCTCGCAAGGTATCGGCACCACGTTAACGTTAGCGATTTTAGCTTCAAAGCAAGTCAGTGTCGACCCGTTAGACATTGTATCCCACACAAAGCTGCCTGGCTGGTTTATTAGCACTTTGACCGTTTGGTCTGAGCAGTAATTGGTGGACGCCAAGTCGCAGACGTAGAACTCGCCAGTTTCGTAAAAGCTGAAGGCACGACAGTTTTGGTCGGCAACGCACGACTCGGCACAACCCATCTTGGCCCAAATCTGAGGCATTGCTACACAGGAAGTCTTACTTTGTAATAGGACAAGCTTTAAATGTGTATTACTTTTGGAAATGTAGCGTGGTTCAAAGTAAGTATCATCCTCTGTCGCCATCCGTTTGTTCGCGTAGAGATTACTGGTAGCTAGGGCGGTCCATGCAGCTTTCGCACCGTACACACCATTTTCAATGTCTTTTGAGTACAAGTAAAGAAGAGTTGTTATGAAGTAAATATTCATGTTGCTCCTTGAAGTTCTTGGACATTACTGAATAATTTCCTACTCAAAATAGCCATAATAACGCACTCGAGCAATCGAACTGCTGTGGCTTTGTAAATTCTCTCTTTTTTATCATATTGATCTATCCTGTTGTTTTGTTTCACAGGTCATAACATTGCACCAGGCACCCAGGAACCCAAATTCCATTTCCTTTCATTATATTCCATCAGGCAGGCCCGTACCCAGGGGGGGCGGGAAATGTTTTTTTCTTCATAACGATATCACATACTACCCCCCCCCCCAACCAAAATTCCATTTCCTTTTCTCTGCGAAAGAGTTTTTTGTTTATTTCTGTACTAATGATTGGTTAGAATAGTGTCTTTGGAAGGTAAAGTATTTCCATTGTGCACCCCTGGGAACGCTCTGCTCTTTCGCAAGTTACATACAGTGTCAGCTATTCAGCGAGGAAATGCTAGACATATTTCGAAGAACAGAGCACATCTAGTTGCGTGAAAGCTTATTATCTTTTGTATTTGTATGATACTCACAAAGTGTGCCAGCTGAAGACCAGTTCTAACTCTCATTTTAGAAGTGTTTATTAAATATGCCATTTATTTTAACAAAGATATTTTAAGTCGCCACATTTGAACTCGTCATTTCACACATCATCGCTTTTAAACATTCCAATAAAGGATATAGTTCTTTTAAGACATGAATGGAAAACATCGCCAAAACGCATACCCGTACTTGTAACCTGGGTACCTTTCACAATAGGAGTGCCGAACATTCGAACACTCCCACCTGAATAGTAAGTAGCATTATTAGGGTTTACCAGCCAGAAAGAGCCGCATCAAAGAGCCTTACATCAAAGAGTCTTACTTTTTAACCTGACAAGTTTTAAATGTGTATTACTTTTGGAAATGTAGCGTGATTCAAAGTATGTACCATTCTCTGTCGCCATCCGGTTGTTCGCGTAGAGATGACTGGTAGCTATGGCGGTCCATACAGCTTTCGCACCATAAACACCATTTTCTATGTCTCTCGAGTACACGAAAAGCAGAATTATGGGGAACAAATTCATGTTCCTGGCTGGCAATCATGTACAGCACTGCGGAGTAAAAGTACCAAAGTGGCCATTCTAATAATTGTTTGCGGGGTTCAGAACTGCGGCGATAGAACTGTGTAGGTTTTCTTCTCTATCGATTTACGGTTCGCTTTGCTTTTTGCAGGCCATTCTTCTTCCCAAGAACAATACGTTCGCTACTTTGTTTACTGTAGAAGATATTTCGTTATTTTCAAGAGAAAGTTATTTGAACAACACGTATTTACTATATGCTATATAGCAGAACTTTAAAAAGACGAGTTTCTCTTACGCTTGCGTTCGTAGTCTTATTCTGCTAACTGTAACTATGCATTCAATTAGTAATAATGCCCCGTTCTTGTGATTATGTATCTGCTGTTATTGTTAAGCTTTCGAAGGGCTCTATACTGTATGCTGTATGGTATGCAACCAATCCTCTTTGTATTGCAACCCCTCCACATGCGCTTATTTTAGCTCCAGCCTTGAATTTCAAATTATTTTTTTATTAATTGTATTCAATTTACGAAACCTTCTGTCCTTGTAATAGTTATTGAACTGTGGTCTTATAAAGATCCGAGTTAAGCAACAGTAATTCCTAACAATGATCTGCGACAGTTCTATCATATTTCTTTGTATTTCTTTGTCTTGTTGATGTCGTTAACTAGAATCAATTCAAGGCATCAGTCTTGCCAAACTTTTCTCAGTTGTCAATATGGGCCTCTACGCTAATGAATTTTTTGCAGTAATATTACTTCGAACCGGTATATAGCGAAGTCTCCCTACCAGCTACTGGTAATCGAAGCTGAACCCACATTTGGGGCGTTACTCTTGTGTCGTAAAACTCCCCTCCAAGTATCTTACGAGCATTGCAGTATGACTGGGGTACTGGCTTGAAGTGACCCTCTTACTTTGTCTGAAGTAACTTTCCTCATAATTAATTAGTTAGCTTCCCTTATAAAGTCGGTTGATCATGTAACTGAAAATAATAATTTCATACTAAAGCCACGTTAAATTAACCTTGAATTTGAGCACACTCTTATCTAAGAACGCAAGCAATTCACTTCAAAGCGGATTCAATTTATGTGCAAGGATATACGAAAACAGCAATCATTCATGGATAGGATATGCTACACGATAAATCTCAGGCTTTACGTTAAAGGTATAGTCTTATTTCGGCACTAACAATGATCAATGTAGAATTTACGCCCGGTTCGCGTATTCCCGTAACTATGGGATCAAGGGTCACATTGGGCGTACCAAGCATCTGAGTGGCCCCGCCAGGACAGTACGTAGCATTGTTAGGTTCAATGAGCCAGAATGAGCCGCAGCCGTAGACATCATTGGAAACTGTAATAAAAGGTGCCGAGGCTAGCTTCGAATGATTCGTTTTGAATATATCATTGAGTCCCGCAATGAAGCTCAAATTCCTCAACGTCCCATCAGCGTCGATGGACGAGAGATTATATAAGGCGTAGTTCAATGTACCATAGGAGTCCTTAAAGATAAATTGAATTTTCGGGTATTGCTTAAGGCTAAAAACACGATTTGTGTTTTCAAACGACATTCTATAATCTTGGGTAAATTTCTTGAGGGTCAGGTCGAATTCTCTTTTGAGCACAGTATGCATGTTGTTATTGCACAAGCTTAAGATTGGCACCGAAGTTGGGTCATCACCGTCTGGCCAGAGTGTACAGTTTCTGAAGCCTTGCCATGAAATCAAATAGAACGGTATACGTTAGTTCTAGGACCTATATTTGCCGTAATTTCCAAGTACTATTTCACTTACCTGCGTTGCCGTACCGCTGGCTCCACTCGATACAGGTTTTTGTGCAGTTGAAACAGTTCGGCCAGTTCCCTAAACAGCCTGGTCGCATCTTTTCGCAAGCGATAGTGGTCCCGTTGATGAAAATCTGGTCTAGGCAAGCAACCTTGGTTCCATTGTTTAACTTGTCCCATGTGTTACTGCCGCTAAGGTTGTCAATGCTTTTGCTGACTTTGTTTCTGCAGAAATTGTCTGGAAGCATCTCGCAGACGTAGTAACCTTCAGTTTCGTAGAAATTGAACGCATGGCAAGCCTCCTCCACGGCGCAAGACTGGCTGCAACCTAGTCTAGCCGAAATGGGGGACATACCTTTCGAACACGAATCTTTAATTTTAAGATCTTTGGAAGAAATCCCTCAGCAGGGAAATGTAAGGAAAGGCGACCCACCTTTAGGAATGTACCGTGGAGTAAAGTTGTTCGCGTCTGTTATTATTCTTAAATCTGTATAATTACTGCTGACTGCAAAAGAAATCCATGAAGCGGACGTAACGTAGTGGTTGATACTTATGGCCAACACTCCGTACCACCAAATCATTGCAGATAGACAACGTATCATATTCGCTGAGCGAGCGTACCCTCTGCTGCACTGTGCCAATATGAGTGCAGAACTCAAGAAGTAGAGTCTGAGTACCCCTATTTATATACTCGACGAATGTCCCCTTAATAAACACCAGAATGAAGTTCCCCCTGCCTTGCGTGATCCACCCTGCTACAAACTAATTCTGGGAGTGCAGGTAAGGTCTTTTTCGTACCAGCTTCGAGCGCCTTTCGTTCAAGCAGTATGGGTGCTAAAGGTAACCTTTAGCTAAACCATTGGGGGTGCTAAAGCTAACCTTTAGCTCATGCGTTGGGATAGAGACTTCCTTGTAGAGCCATACTTACGGTGTATACTGTTACACAACATTGCCTGCTGTTATTAGCAAAGCGCGTGTACTTCGTAAGAAGTATAGTTCTATGGTCAAACCTATAAATGTCAGTTGGCCTTTGACTGCCTCTTTTGTTGCACCACTCTGGATTTGTATCGGAAAATTCTTACGAGCATTGGAAAACTGTCTAAAGGCAGTTTAGAGGAACTCGCACACTACTTTACCTCCTTGCTGCTGCTGTAGAAATTGGGGTGAAACTCCGTGGGACGCCCACTCGTTAATTATTTACGTTACCCCTTTTACGTTCGAACTGGTCTGTGGACAGAATCACTCGGTTTCGGCACGTGCCCATCGATTCGGAACAGGGACTTGACGTTGAAGGGGCTACAAATAACTTTTCGCACGACGTGAAATTCATGCTTAGCTTCCTTTAGTAAATAAATCATACTGTCATACTAGCACACACAGTGTATCCAAAGAAATACAAAACTTACAGGAAAAACAGGTATATTAATGCGTGGATCGAATATACTTCGATCCACGTATAGTCGCAGGGCAAATCTCAGCCTTAACGTTAAGGAAGTAGGCTTATTTCGGCGCTAACAAAAATAATGGTAGAATACCCGACCGAGAAGTGGAGTCCCGTAACGATGGGATCAAGGGCCACATCGGGCGTACCGAACATCTTGGTGTACCCGCCAGGACAGTACGTAGCATTGTTAGGTTCAATGAGCCAGAATGAGCCGCAGCCGTAGACATCATTTTTGACTGTAACAAAAGGTATCGAATCGAGCGTCAAATATTTCAGGTTGAAAATATCAAGGAGTCCTGAAGAGTAGGTCAAATTCCTCAACGTCCCATCGGCGTCGATGGACGAGATCATATATTCAGCGTTGTATACGTAACCATATTTGCCCACAAAGGTAACTTTAAGCTGCGAGTATTGATTAAGGCTATGGACACGATGTAGGGTTTGAAAGGACATTCGATAATCTTGTGTAAATTTGTTGAGGGTCAGGTCGAATTGTCTTTTGATCAAAGTGTGCGTGTTGATATAGCACAAGCTGAAGATGGGCACCGAAGTTGGGTCATCACCATCTGGCCAGAGCGTACAGTTTCGGTAGCCTTAACACGAAATGAAATACAACGGTATACGTTGAGTCTAGGATTTAGATTTGGCGTGATTTCTAAGTACTATTTCTTTTACCGGCGTTGCTGTACCGTTGATAGCACTCGATACAGGACTTGATGCACTTGGAACAGTTGGGCCAGGTTCCCAGACATCCTGGCCGCAAGGTTTCGCAAGCGATAGGGTCCCCGTTGTTGAATATCTGGTCCAGGCAAGCCACCTTTGTTCCGTTGTTTAACTTGTCCCATGTGATGCTGCCGTTACGGTTGACAATGCTTATGCTGGTTTCGTTTCGGCAGAAACTGTCGGATAGCATCTCACAGACGTAGAAGTCTTCAGTTTCGTAGAAATTGAACGCATGGCAAGCCTCATCCACTGCACAAGACTGGCCGCAATCCATTCTAGCCGAAATGAGGGACATTCCTATCGAACACGATTCCGAGTTCAGATCTTCCGGAAAAGTGCCTCATCAGAGAAATGTTAGTGAAAGCAAACTCACCTTTAGAAATGTATCGGGGAGTAAAGTCGTTCGGGTCTGTTATTACTCTTAAATCTGTGTAATTACTGCTGGCTGCGAAATAATTCCATGAAGCGGACGTAACGTAATGGTTGATACTTATGGTCAACACTCCGTACCACCAAATCATTGGAGATAGACAATGTATCATGTTCGCTGATCGACGGTATTCTTTCTACTCCACTGCGGCAATATGAAGCAAGAACTCAGAAGTACTATCTGTATACGATACCCGTATTGATGTACGTACTAGACGAATCGTCTTTAACGAGCACCGAAGCTCCCCTGCCCTTTGTGATCAACCTCCCTCCTGCTATTAATTGATCTTGTGTCCAGTGCTTTTTCGTAACAATAAAACTCTACAAGCTCATGCGCCCGATGTCACTCACTGTATTGGGAAACATGTTTCTGGAGTTGTACTTCCTGTCACGAAAACAAAAGGTCGGACTCGTTACTGTCTATTGAACCAAAGTTTTCGATTTCGCGTGAAACCCTGAGCGGGGATGGGATATTATACAGTGTGTTCCATACTTTTATTATAGGTAAAATTTCAATAGTTTGAGTTATTCACAACACAAGAGGATGTATGAATTAAAAGCAGAGCAGCTTACATAGGAAAGTTTATCGCGGTATTTCAATCAAGAACTGTTATTAGATTAAAGCTAATTCGAAAGTACTGAAATAATTTGGATCAAATTTGTTAGAACAGCGAATACCGGTACTTGTTATTTTTTTGTTATCATATGTGGCGGTCCCGAACGCTCCGATACTTCCCCCTGGACAAAAGGTGGCGTTGGTAGAAATAAGAAGCCAGAATGAGCCGCATTTGTGGCGATCATTGATAACCGTCACGAAAGGAAAAGGTTTCCGTGTCGATGCATCGCCAACGGTAAAAAAAATCCAAGAGTGGTGCCGAAGACAAGGTTAGGTTCATCAACGTCCCGTTGGCTGTAATAAGCGAGTGATTGTATATAGCAGAATAGTTAGCATCTCTCATAGATGACGCTGTGAAAGAGAATTTGAGTCGTGGGTATTGGTTGAGTTTTGAAATGCGTTTTAGATTTTCAAAGGACATCCTGTAGTCTAACAGGTAATACATGCCGCCACTGCTGGTAACTCTTCGTCTGACAAGGAGGTGTACATTGTCAATGCAGTAGGCAGCCATAGGTTTGGAAGTAGGGCCAAAACCATCCGGCCACAACATGCATGCTGTTAGCCCTAAATAAGATTCCAAGCTATTACATCTTAACATTTTGAGTTTGCGAAGGTAGATAGCAGAGTAATTGAATCGATTATAGCAGTCCATACAAGTTTGGATACAGTTGGAACAATTGGGCCAGTTTCCCAAGCATCCTGACTGTAAAATCTGACAAGGTACCAATGGTGCTTCTGTAGTGTTTGCAGTGACTGAAGCGGCGCTACCGCTGTTCCTAGTTCCGATCGAACTCCCGCCACCCAGTATGTGGCTCTCAAAGGAAGACTGCTGCGTTCCTTGGCTTACTTTATCCCAAAGGAAGCTTCCTGTTTGACTAACCAGCGCTCTAACGGTTTCGTTTGAGCACAAGTTGTCCGGCAGTAACTCGCAGACGTATATATCGTCAATCGCGTACAAATTGAACGCCTGACAGCTTTCGTTTAAAGCACAAGACACTCCGCAGTCCATCCTTGCCGAAATATGTTTACATCACTATAAAAATTGTTTATAAAATCCGTTTTAATTGTATACTCCCTTGATCGGAAAGATTTTTACCTTTTGAAGTATAGCTTGGAGTGAATATACTGTCATTCTCCGTCACCAGTCGCGAATTGGCATAATATTTACTAATTACAAAACTGTCGATGTTAACATTACTGCCACCTTCAAGCTGGAATCAATACCACTGCTCTTGTTTCTACGTTCAAAACTTCACACACTAATTCTAAAAATTTAAAACACGAATTTTGGAATCGGTTTATAAGAGACTTATATTTAACCAAAACACCAGTGAAGAGCTTAAATAAAACATGAGATGTACAGTACGGAAAGGTAGTAAGTATATACAACTTGAGTTTTTGTAATATTAGGTATCCTTCTTAAATTTACTTATTGTAATAATTTTGTAACTTATACTGGAACTCCCTTTTACTTACTTGTCCGTGAGGTCGGTAGCTTTCCAGGTCGCAGGCATTCCACTGCATAGCGTTACTTGAGAAGATCTTGTTTTGCGTGAATCATTTTAATCTGGAATTTTGGGAAAAAATTGTAAGTAACTTGGCAAGCCACTTTAAATTAAAAGGTTCAAGTCTTGATTCGGAAGGAAAATTGTATTAAATGCAAATGAAACTTAAAATTGTACTAAAATCAACTAATTTCAACTAATAGTTGTTCCATATTCACTTGATCTCTTAATTTCATAGGTGCACTTGTTTTTACAAAGATGTCATTGATCAATACCATGAACTTTCATATTGTATACGTCATCAGGGTGTTTTAAGCACACAAGAATATTAAGAATACAAGGCTAGAGACTATAAACCACTCCAAACTGACTGCAAATAAAGTTAAAGCATTTTTTATTTATTTTAGTCAGTGGAGGAATGCAAGGAATTGCAAGCTAGAGTTCACCAGTGTTTACTTAGTGCTATTTCTACTCCATAGTATTGTACTCCATTGTATCGCATACCGGTTTGTAAAACTTTGCTACCGTTTACCTTGGGAGTACCGAACATCTTAATACTGCCACCTGGACAGTACGTGGCATTCTTAGCATCTACCAGCCAAAACGACCCACACCCGTAAATGTCATCCGTAACCGTGACGAACTTAAGATCCCTGGGAGTAGAGCTCGTGAGCTTGAAAAAGTCACCATGGGGTACAGAGTACACCGAAGAAGAGCTCATGTTCACGAACGACCCATTGCTGTCAATGTAAATGTTTTTGTACCTGGCATAATACCGAACCTCAGCTGCAGTGAAGAAACTAAACCAAACAATCCAGTAGACCTTCAATTGGCAGAGACGGTTGATGTCCTGGAAGGGCATCCAGTAGTCTAGTGTAAGCTGCCCAGTACTCGCACTGAAATTCCGTTTCACTACAACAGTCAGGTCGTCAAGGCATCGGCCATTAATGGGTACCGAACTCGGACCATCGCCGTCAGGCCACAATGTGCAATTTTTGTAACCTGTGTACGAACCGCACGGAAAAGTACTTGGGAATCAAGCAAATCATTGCATTTTAAGTCATCTTTTTACCTTTATAGGGATAGTAGCGCTTGAAGCAATCTACACAAGTACGGGTACAATTAGTGCAATTCGGCCAGTTACCCAGGCAACCTGGGCGCGTGATTTCGCAAGGAATGTTTGTCACGTTTTTAAATTTTTGGTCAAAGCACGACTGGATCGGACCGTTGCTTATCTTGTCCCACACGTAACTTCCTTTCTGGCTCACGATTACTGTGCTGCCTCTGTCGAGGCAATAGTTATCCGAGACCATCTTGCAGACGTAAGTATCTTCGTTTTGGTAGAGACTGAAGGCCTCACAATTTCGAACTAAGGCACATGACCGAACGCAAGCTAGTGTGGCCGTCTTAACAGCCATCCCTACAAAACATGAGTTCGTTACTTATCTCATAGAAAGCTAAACTCTTTCGCTTGGGGACAACGAACGCCCAATGAAGTCATGGCTGAATTAACTTAATAGGTTAATTTTACCTTTAAAAATCTGTCGCGAAGCTATATAATCGTCTTCTGTCGTCAGTCGGACATCCTGGTAATTCCGACTCGTAACGAAAACGAAGGCGTTCCACAAAGCCTCAACCCCATAGTCGCTAAGAAGCTCTCCAAAGCCCAAAACTAAGAGAGCCACATGTAGAAGTACCACTTTCATTCTCCTGGTCTTGTCCGTGACACTTCACCGAAGAGAATGTCCATCGCAAACCCAGTTAAAGGAGTTTCTCATTCTCCCGCTGGTGTTGCAGTTCTAATGTTGCGGAGTGGAATAGAATTTAATCGAGGACTGTCACGCGTGGGCTGCAGCTTGTGCGTTTGTTCTCACATGGTCATTATTGGCGTAGAAATAGCAATACCCATGGGACACTTTGTACAGTACGAAAACTCGCCACGATATTGGAAAACTGGAAGTAGGAAAAGCTTTGGGAGTTTCAGTAAGCTTTCCAGCCGTGAAGCTCCACGATAATACATGTCATACCTCATACCAAACATGACAACCCGCACTAGATTATCGAGTGGACAACCTTGAACTCAAAGGTCAACTTTGGAAAAAGGTTTGAATGCGCGATAGCTGACGCTGTACAAAAAGAGCCGAGATAGTTTGGCGGAACAAGTTTTGGACTTCCTTTTAAATGATCAGCAAGCAAAAAAGTGGATTTTAAAAATGCATCTTCCAAGTTCACGGCAAGCCCTTTTGGTTCTTAAAAAGGGCTTCGTTTCCTTCAAGAGCCTCCGCAACTTAAAGAATAGCAAAAAGTTGGTTTCGAAAAGTCACGGGCAATGACTTATAGATGGTAAACGGCGGTTTTTGCGCTGCTTTTACTGTACTGTACGTTTACAGAGGCTCAGCGCCACTTTAATAGTTTAAAAATCGAACAGAATGCTCATGATTATTAAAGTAAATAGGCTTGCAACGTGGCGTATAAAAGCAGAGCTTTTTCCCAGAAGCCGATGCACTGAAGGCTTATTCTCTGTGCTAATATGAACGTGTCTGGCTTTCTATTAGTGCTGCTAGTTTCTTGCAGTGAAGGTGTGCCAGGTTCTTTAACTTGTGGTAAGTGAACTAGACTACCCTACAACGAGCTAAAGTATACGGGAGCCTTAAATCACTGATTTTAACTAACCTTATGTAGCCTCCCCTTAATCTATTAATTTATATTATTTTCGTTAGATAAGAACCTGCGATCTAATTTAGCGAAAACACTATCTAGTGTTCACATTCTGATTCTGCGAGATGTAGCACTATCCAACGGCTTAAAACCTGTCAACTGGCCGGCACCGACTCCTAATTGGACGTGCAAAGAAATTCTGAAGAAATTAAAGAAATTAGCTGAATGGAGTAAGAATAATGTTATGCTAGACTTTGTATTGCAGTATTATCAGGCTGATATTGCCGCCTTGCCTGTACCACAACGTGAAGTAAGTTTAACTTTCGACAGTTCTTTTTGAAGAATAAAACTTCCTTTCATTCAAATGATAGCCCTTTTGGAAGAAAGTAATGGCTCGTGAGTACAATTACGTTCAGCCGTTCCTGGACGACCTGGAAAGAAAGAATGTAGTACCCCAAAGTAAAGCTTTCATTAAAGGTAAAACGTTGGTGGCGTCTGCTTTCGAAATGAGACCGTCAGTTTTTGTGACATTGGACAAGAAGAGCAAACAAGTGACCGACATTCGAGGGGATTGCGTTGAGATATTTGATCATATTAAAGAGAATGTTGGGTTCAAGTGAGTCAAGTTCACTATACATTGAATGCTTAACATATTAGAAAATTCATCTGATTTGTGTACCAGTTATACTGTTGTACCAGCATTCGAGAACTCGATCTATGTTAACGGTACTTGGAGGGGAGTGATTGGAATGCTCCATAGGAAGGTACCAGCACCTATACACCTTCTATCAGTTTAGATGTCATTAAATGTGATTTTTTTCTCAGGAAATTGACATCAGCTTACAGCCTGTTGGTTCAGACTTAAATCGTTTCAAACACATAGCCTTTACCAGCTTTATAGCTTGTGCGCCCTCTACCGTACCCGACCGAAGTCCGCAGCTTGCTGGCGAGTACCTGGCCCTTCACTCTCACTGTACGTTTGTGTTTAAATGCATGTTATACTTTGTATTGCTTATGTCACTTAGTGCAGAAAACTTGGAAGTGTGTACTATTGAAAATGAGGTTAATTAACCATTTCTATGTTAACTTAGGTGTGGTTATGTATCGTTGCTGCCGTCCTAGTTGTCACGATGGGATTAGCCGTAGCCGTAGCCTCAACAAGTACCAATAGCACACTGCTAGAGATCATTCCTGAATGCGCGCTCTTCACGTACGGACTCCTTACTTGCCAAGGTAAGCCCTTTAGAACTGTCTCTGTATGGTTTTGAGATCTTGTAAATCATCTGAGCACCAAGTTTAAGATCAATCAATCAAGATCGTTAAGTCACGTCAAAAGCAAACTATATATAACGTTTTCAACAAAGTATTGCCTAAAAGATTCATCCCGTTAGGAGCGGATTGCCCTGGTAGAACCCTTGGAATACGAATAATCGGTGGGGTATGGGGTCTAGCTACCCTCATTTTCGTCTACACGTATAATTCTCAACTGACATCTTACTTAACCGTACCCCAATTGTACCCATTGGTGGACTCATTGCCCGACTTGGCTTATACCAACAAACTTGATCCGCTCATAATGAGTGCGAATAGCATGGTCACGGACTTTTTGGTCAGTATGTCAACAAGTTCCCAGAGTCTTTATTAGAGAATCCAGAATCTTTATTAAAAGTGTAATACTGTTAACTAGAGCCAATCCTCAGGATCCTATAGAGCTCTGGGTGAGCGCATTCGCAGTAATGGCAACAAGTCTCTTTCCACAAGCTACGAAGGTGCGGTAGAAAAAGTTGCGACTACCGGCAAGTACGCGTTTATCATTGTAAGTTGCTTTTCTACTTCCTCGTCAAACTTTTTCTTAAATACTGAAAAGAATTTCTAATTCTGCATTTGAAATCTGCAGAATGAATATACTGGAACCTATTATGCAAACTCAATATTTCAAAAGACACGCAAATGTAGTGTGCTGTTTGTTAAGCAGCCTGGGAATTGCGTATATTCACATTTTGTCTTGCAAAAGAATAGTCTGTACCAGCCTATCATCAGTGCCAAGTAAAGAAACAGGGCTGCCATCTATATTGAACAATCTGCATAACTACATGACAACCATTGTTTTGCAATTGAAAAAATCTATCTAGATCCGCAATCTAAATTAAGACCTAGAACTAGAAATTCAATAACGAGGTTCTATAAATTAAATTTTGTAATTAGACCTAAAATATCTTACAATAAATTTAGCTACAAGTCTAAAGTACCACTTCTTGTCAAATTAATTAATGTAACCTTCAAAGCATGACAAATCTTCACTAAAATACGGCATATGTTACACAGGCTTCAACAACTTATTGACAGCGGAATTACGGGTTATATAATGGCGCACAGTGGCAAGGGAATGCTACAGTTTCAAGATTTTTGCAAAGTACCGGTAAAGGATATCCCCGCCACGGTTGTACTGAACTTGAGTCAGCTGCAGTCTGCCTTTGCAATACTGGGCCTTGGCTTTACGGTCGCTTTTCTGACTTTTTTATGCGAGCGATTGACTAAAGTTCGTAAACTTCGTTAAGGAAGCAAACTCAAGATCTTAGTCTCACTAGCTTATTATTGTCTATGACATTCTGTTTTCCAATCATGCCACTTACTGTTCTTGTTGGCTGACTTCAAAGTAAGTGAAAGTTAACTATCTAGAATGGACCCATCATGCCCCAAATCTATGTTAGACAAGTATAGCTGCGTGAGCTTAACGTAAACTTTCGTTAGAATCAGTAGTAACGCACGTCGACCTTCAAGTCACCCTTTGACCTTCACGCTGCCCTTCACGCGACAACACAGCTTAACTTCGAGCGGCAGACGAGCAACACTGTGTACGAGCAATCGCTTCGACGTATTTGATCTGGAAAATAAGCCAGCTGTCATAAATCCAGAAAGTGTAGAATATACGCGACAGACAAAAAGTCTTGTACAGAAATCTCAATAGAAGTGCATCATGGTAAGTATACCAGCGGACGTGATTTCGCAATAGGACTAAATCAAGTCTACATTTGGTTTACTATATCTCCTCTAAACCATTTTAATAACTGTCGTGTTCTGTCATCCAAAAGTTCCGTCAATTTTATCTCTAGGACTTAAACCACACTGCCTGAACGCTTTCATGTTTTAATCTTACATTGCACGATACATTTTGTTGACATGAGCGCCAAGCAACCGCTATGCTGTCATACGTGTCGTAGTTGTCTGCCCAAGAAAAATTATCATGAAAAGGGCAATACGACAAAACTTAAAAACGTCTATGGACGAATATTTACATGTTTATTGCATAGATTTCCCCTGAAGGTTCCTTTGGCTCCCAATATATGCACCCTCGTAAAACTGCCTCAAACTGTCACTATTGAGTCTTGGGAAATGTTGGCTCAGTAATAAATATTGAAAAGGGGATTACAAAACTCAACGTATAAAGGCGGCTATATAAGCCTCTAGGAAAATTCTAACAAACATCTTAGTGTTGAGGCTGGTGTGTTGTCACAGCAATGAAAGTCGTATTGCTGGCCCTCCTTTGGCCAGGAATTATAGCCATCACTTTAATTCCTGATCTTCAAATCTGTAAGTTTTCAACTTTGTTTTTTAACAATGCTATTAACCAAAGTGTAGTGCTCCTACACGACGGCACCGTTGATCAGTTTGATCCAGCTCGTGAATGGCCTGAGAAGCTTAACATGGTGTTCACTGACGTAGCATTTCGATTGCCCGCCATAAAATTGTCTGCCACGCCATCTTTACTTTCTAGTATTAAGTCTCTGAAACACATCTGACTTTACACTGATGGCAATTGAACTTGATGTAGTTCAATCACCACACACGGGAAAGAGAAGAAACTTAATGGGAGTGATCATACTGGCGAGATGCAAGAGAGGCAATACTTTGGAAGCCGTGGCTAGAAAATTGTACCCCCAAGTACCTATTTTGCGAATTAACACGGAGTATTGCCACGACCCTCAGGCACTTCTTTTAACTTGGCTCGAAGTGAGTACTTATTAATTTGAATGGATTAGTTATTATATTTCCCGATAACTCGAATTCAAATTGCTTGAAAATACTAAAAATATGTTTCAGGTGGATTGGCCGTGTTTTATGCACGCATTCCAAAGTTGGGTACAAAACCTGATCGTTCAACTACAATCCTCAACTTCACGAATGTATAGTCCCGTTAACCCTAACCTTTTATGTCCTTTTCGTCACAGAGTTGCTACTCATATCGTGGATGCTTATCAATTCAGGTACCGGCGAAACATCCTCAATGGACGAACGATTCGCATGGGAGCCATGAACTCGGTAAATAAGCTCGGAAGGAACTGTACAAATCACTTCATATTGATGTTAACAGACAAATTATACTAGACCACACTTTCACTGATTTATGGAGACATTAACCATCCAAAATCGTTGAAATCAGTTGGTATTTTGTTTGACCACACTGTTATTTTGGCAGAGACCCTTAATTTCACGTAAGAATCAAATAATTACTATAAAATAATTAATGAAATTTATAACAGAACAGAACTATAATTTCCTGTAATTTATTTCATAGAATTACTGTACTTTAGAACGTAATAATTTTTCTTCAATTTATATTGCTATAATTGTAGCAACGCATTCTATTATCTGCAGGTATGAATGGGTAATCCATGATTCCGAAAGGATTGGAATGAAAACCAGCAATGGATCCTGGACTGGTCTCCTCAATCTGTCCGTTAACGACGTAAGACCGGAGGATAAGCTTCACAAAAAGTCCACTGATGATCTAATAGCTTTGATATAGGCATTTGATTTATCCAGCTATCCTATAAGCTATGAGCACGGCCGGTACGAAGCTGTTGACTGGATCTTCTCAGCTTACGACAATCCGTTCGTATTCATCATACCAGTTCCTCAGGTGGACAAAAGTTGGCTTGCCAGCACTCTACCTTACACCTACGAAGTAAAGGGAATCATTTCTTTTCTTACGCAAGGCTTTGACAAAACAATAAAAAAAAACATCAGCGCCATCTGTGATTGTTTCGCAGCAATAAGCTAAGGTATAGGGGAGCCCTAATACTGCATGGTTTTACCAGGTTTGGCTGTACATTGTTGGCTTCCTGCTTGTCTTTGGGTTGTTTTCTGGATTTCACGATTTCATCCAAGCGTACTTGAACGGGAATCGTTCCGCTAGCATTCCAAGATCCTGTTTGTGGTATATCTTTGATTACTTCCGAGTACTCTTCAATCAAGGTGCGTTCCTTTATAACCTCATGCGAACTACTCCAGAAAAGTACCATTACTTCCGATACCTCTTAATGCGAGTTTGTCGACCTCTTAATGCGAGTTTATCGGTCCATGAAAGGTGGCCATGATGCTATTAGCCAGCACGCGAGTCGTACTCTGATGGGGTTCTGGTGTCTACTGGCGTTGGTGGTCATCAATCTGTACACCTCAGTACTAACCGGGTACTTAACCCTCCCACAAGTACATCCTGTTATCAGAAGCTTACGAGACTTGGCACAATCCAACCATTACCGCATGGTCTTCGTTAATGAGCATATTCTCACAACCTTGTTTTTGGTAAACTGCAACTTTGTCAATAGCCGGCAGTCCCTTGAAGTAGCGATTGATTCTTAAAGAACCCAAGAGCCACCGAGGACTTTGCGATAATCGGCCAACGCGCCAGAAAACACCCCGAAGACTTTGTAGAAAATCGGATGGAAGCTATTGAGAAAGTCGCCATGGGTACCTACGTACTCACAGAGGCATTACCGACCAGCTATTCCGCAATCGCTACCGACTACAAAACACACGGACGTTGTCGAGTCTCGCTTCTGCGTTCTGATTTCCTAACCGTACAGGCGACTTTCTTTACGCCTAAAGGCAATCCTTATTGGCACTTCTTTTACACAAAGTGAGAACTAAGTAAATCAATAAAAACTCAGTGAATTCAAATTTGTAAATTGATTCAGGTTGGGAAGCATGGTGGAGGTGGGAATCTTCCAAAAGACGAACAAGAAATTACTGCAACTAAGTCCCTGTCTGGGTCAGAAGTCCAAAGTCATTGCTCCAGCTCCGAGTCTAACGTTATCTGACTTGACGAGTCCGTTCGCCTTATACGCGATTGGCCTAGCGTTAGCTGTAGCAGCTTTCTTTGTGGAATTTTTCCATCTTCATTTTCCCCTCATTTTCTGAAATTTACGAACATCATCTTCTTAAAATTCACTGTCAGATACTCACCCCACAATCGACACTACACTGTAATCTTAGACGTGATCGCAACTGACATACGGGTCGATTTTGAAACGTTTTCTATGAATGAATTTCCAAATTCGTCCTGCCCTCTTTGGCAACGATCGACCCCACTTTCTTAAGCGAGCCGTCACAATCTTCTCAACACTCAAATGCAAATAGTTGCTATGAAAGATCACCTTCCATTTTTTTTTCTGATAAGCTTTTAGAGCATGAACTTGTATGGAAACTACAACAGCTGATACGTTGACTTACTCGTAATCCAAGAGACCTACAACCTTATAACGCAAAGATATGTATCCTGCACGGGATCATCTTTGTCAAGAGACCTATAAGGCAAACCGTATTTCTTCTTAGCAACCCTTAATACAAAGACAACTAACGCTTCATCATTAAATTATTTAAGAATTTACCGTTAATTTTCCTCAGTGAAAATATGACTATATAACAGCTGGCTGGTAATTTAATTTTTCTCTTTCAATTGGGCTAGAGCTGTGTCCAGTTACTCGCCCAATACATTATTACCCGAACAATATAGTCATAGAAATTCCAGTATCACGAACCACATATATATTCCGTTTCAATGCTTTGAAATGGAGCTTATTAATATTGGCTGACGTTTGTTCTCTTACAATTACAATTCGCTTCACAATTTCCACGCAGTATAACTTGGAATAAAAGCAGGTTTAGGCAGTCCGAAGCAGTCCTTTATTTTGGAAGCGAAGTCATGTCTATATAGTGACAGCTATTCATACATATTTTTGTGTTCATTTAGTATGATTCCGAACAAGCAGGTTAAGAGGGGCCTGTGAATAAAAACGTGCTTGTGGAGCCTCAAGAGGTATTGATAAAGCTGCGTGGCTTTACGCAGTAACGACTTGCTTTGCCTGAGAAACAATGCGACTGATATACAACGTCAAATATCGGAGTCAAAGGCCCCAAAAAAGTGTTCATACCTGCCAGGGCACAGGTCATTATAGGGAATCAATAAGCCTATCCAGAATTCGGTATGCGTATATTAACCCGATTATTCTGGCCACCAACGGCTTATTAGCTAGAATGTATCGCCCTGGAGAGCTGCCCGTCAAGGAGTTCCTTCGCGAGGATCATCCTATTCCTCCAATTTATCGGCAGAAATCAAAACCCAAACCCCCTAGATGTGATCAAGTGAAGTATTTCTGCCGTACGACTGCGGTTCACGGATTCGGCCATGTCGTGGATCCTGACGAGCTTTTCTTTTTGCGAATTTTTTGGGGCCTCGTGGTAGCCACTTTCAGCGGCGTGATAGTTTTATTCCTCTACTGGAGTATAGTGAGTTTGCTGAGCCGAAGCTTAACAACTGAATTCATAGAGGTGACGGATTCGGTGATCGGTACAGATGTGGGCATTCTTCTTCCTGACATTCACATTTGTGACGCTTCTATCTTCAATGCCACTCGACTTGCAGGTTCGTTTTCCTTCTTGTTTTGGTCGTAAAAGAGAGCTTTGAAATGGCCTTAGTGTTTAACGATCCTGATGATTCTGAATTATTTTACGGTTTAATGATTCTTTTTAGATATGGGATTCAACGCGACTTTGGCTACGTATCTCACGCTAGCTACTTCACACGGGGCAGCCCAGGAGACGCTTATTCAGAATGATGAGAACCATGGAGAAGTCTTGAAAAATGAATTTAAAGCTATTATGACCAAAAATTCGTGGACCATGAGAGATGTTTTAGAAAAAGCTGCTCCAAAGTCCTTTTACTTAGTTTTTTCCCTCTAATATTGCCTGAAATTTGAAAGTATATGCAGATGTGTGGATATTGTACTGGCCTGCAGTACGAATGGAGAATTCTTTACCAAAGATGCATGCTGTTCCAAGTACTTTGGCCCTACGTCTTACGTGAGTTCCTTCGGCAGTTGTATCAGCACGTACGGGAAACGTCTTGGTCAATTTTACGACTCGCGTTATACCGGATTCATAGTCTACATCATACCGAACGTTTTACACGTCATCAGTAAAAAACTGAATCGCGAATGGCAGTCAACAGATATAGAATCTTGCCAATGAATTTCAGATTTCGACACTCGGATCATCAAACCAGAGTTTGTTATACAGAGAGGATTATATTACGCCGTTTCGAGTCCGGCGAAATCTATCGAGGCCGTTTTAAACACACATGGGCAGTTTGCAGCGCCTAATTCATGGGTGTCGGTACCCATCACCAAATCAGTGGTACGAAAGTTTTATTTTTAGCTGTGCCAGTCTATGACTGGGACAGCTTATTAAAATGTACTATCGTTATCTTTTTCTTCTTTTTTTTACTGAAAGCACTCAGTTAACTTTATTTATTTTCTTTGTTCCTTTGAAACTGAAAGCGCCCAGAATAACGTGATAGTATTTCCAGGATGACAACAGCGAAATGAAGAACAACTTCCTAGCTCCAGAGACTTGCGTGGACACGAATGACACAGACTATATTAAAAGAAAAACTCCCAACTACGACTATTACAGCAAAGCTAATTGTATCTTATCTACGTACCAAGAAGGATTTAAGGCGTTGAATGGTAATTGTTCAGCTTTGTTCTACAAGCACGGGCGTGAGTATTGTGATTAGGGCCAAGTTAATTTTCAATTCTATTTGTAATACACTTTTGGTTGCCATTTTCTATTTTCAGCTTTGGATAAGCTGTGTAGCCCTGTCGACTTAGCAAGTGCATTAAATACATTATATGATAGTGAGTAATTAAAGACCTTCACCACACAAAAATGTTTTGATGTACTGCCTATAATTAACTGAGCTTCTTAGGGTTATCGGAATTCGACTGTCCCATAGAATGTATTTCGAAGAACTACGAAGCATCGCCTAGTAACGCTGCCTTTGATGCTCAATTCCTGGCTGATATGTATGGGTTGAATTTGACGGTGTATGTCTTTTATGAAATCAAATTTTAAGGAAATTCAGGAAGTCTCTGTTGTTATTGTTTATAATTAATTATGAATACCCGCAGAGACAAACCAGTTGGGCTTCACTTCTTCTTTTCCACTTTTAAGTACGAGTTGCGCATCAAACACCCTACTACATTACTCAAATGGCTAGGTAAAGTAGAGCCTTAAATAAAAAAACAAATAATTACGAGTCCTGATTAGGGGAAGTGGGAGGTAACATGGGAATCTTTCTTGGTGCCAGCCTAGTTTCAGTTTTGGAAATCCTGGCTCTGTGTCTCCGTTGCTGTTGCTGCTTAATCAAACGACGATCGAGCGTTAACTATGCTGAATCTTAAAAGCTTAAACTGTTACCTAGTCCAGCCTGGACTAGGTACCTAAAGATGACGATTATTGTTTTGAACTTATTGAACTTTGAAGTTAAAACTTATATTGTTTTTAGTTGACGATAGATTGCGTTGCTGTGCGCTTCTGTTAGCATCCGCTTTCACACGTGGCCTTGTCCTATTATAACCATGAACCTTTGATAAAACTACGCGACACATTGTTCGCATATTATTTGTGTTATTTCAATCAATACATAATATAACCAATCAATACATATAGAACTCAGTTAAGATCAATTTAAGTTGTCTCTTTTAAACGAAGTTAAAGCGTTAAAGGTATCTTTTAGTTCAAGCGTTTAGGGTACTTAGAATGGTAGCCCAATCGAGCATCCAATAAGGAGACGACACTGACTAAGAAAGTTAAAGCTGGTTACGAAACTACCGCCGTCTCTTTCCAGGCGCCGAACTTCATGAAAAAGCGTGAAAATTAATGCTGGATTTTTTTTTCATAATAAATAATCTTTGACATGTAGAAATGTATGTTATCTGAAATAAACAATTTCTTTGAAGGTACGTAATTCCTTCATTAGCTAGCAATGTGCTGGTATAGTTCATGCAAATCTGCTTTCGAACAAATCTGCTTGATGCAAAACAAGAATCTACTCTACATCTTTTTTTTTTTTTTTTCTTTTTTTCAATTAATCGGCGTAGGCAATAGCCTATTGCCAATCTATATATTAGTCTCTTTATGTACAAAACTTAACAAC
>RJJA01000336.1:0-65707 GCA_003724045.1 Lepidurus arcticus
GATTCAGCGTCTTCGTCTAGTTCTGATATTACATTACAAAGTGCAGCTAGTATCGTAAGCATTTCCTTAAAATTATGATAATTATTACCCTTCTTAACGTTCTCCACTTTAGAGACAGGAAATCTCAGTCCTTACGAATTTCTACAGGGTTAATCTCACGCCTCACGGTTTTATCTTAGGATCTGTCAGAATTTGATGAATGCACTATTCGAGTGCTCTTTCGCTTGACCAGCAGATTGTTTTTCACGGTTAGAGCGACACGACCCACATCAGTATATCTTATCTTGTTGAATAAGCGATGTCTGAAGAATCAGGTCCCAGACTAAAGTAAAACTTTGACCCCAAATTTGCCAGCTTAACATCATTCCAGGCCGGTAGTCTTACTCGTAACAGTCGTCGGGATCCTGATTCTTGTTTTAAACCGTTTTTAATGCTTAATAAAGGCTAATTATGATCGTTGGACGTCAATTGCCTGCTCCAGAATGGCGCCACCAAGTGAATTCTCAGTGTTTTTCTTGTGTGTTTTTTGTTAATTCGCTCGTTTATGGCGTTCTGCCAATTTGCACTTGCTTTGCGTAACTTGCTTATTATAGTTGCAGCACTTTTTTCTAGATCCGCATTGTTTTTCCACCCCGCAGGGCATCCGGGACCCGGCACCGTTCGATTCCGAAGAAGCTGCGGTTAGAACTCGACAACAATGTGATTACCACCAAAGATTTACTGTAGAACAAGCCAGATCCGGTCAAAGTAATGTATACTTGTTCCTTTTTGCATACACAATCTAAATTCACGATTTTAAATAAATTTTGTGTTTCTATTTTTCAGTAACGCGCCAAATACGTGTATACGCAGATGGGATCTATGACCTCTTTCATCAAGGTCATGCCCGACAACTAATGCAAGCCAAACAAATCTTTCCTAACGTATATTTAATCGTTGGAGGTAGGAAAAATAGAAAACAAAATTTAAAAAAGTACCCTAGTAAATGAAATAAGTTAATAATAATGATAGTATTGCATATATTATTACTATTGTTATAAGAAACATTATTATTTATTTATAATAGTACTAAACATATCATTTTTAAAAATTATTTTTTTAGTTTGCAGTGATGAGTTAACGTATGCCCATAAGGGCAGGACGGTCATGTCCGAAGACGAACGTTACGAAGGCGTACGACATTGCAGATACGTAGATGAAGTCGTCCGTGACGCACCTTGGACGCTGACCGAGGAATTCCTGACCACGAATAAAGTGAGCTTAAATTTATGGTTGTTTTTTCTTTTCTTTAAAAAAAAATGGTTCAAAGTCGACTCGCTTTGGCCCCAAAACAGATGCATTTTAGTCGGCCCCTTCAAAACTAGTTTTCACCTGAATTGAGCTGGTTCACGTCTTTCGCGTGGGCGTTCTCCCTTACAAAAACCAGACACGGAAAAATTAAGCCAAAAAAATATTTTAGAACAAGATTTGGCATGCCAACTTATTTTTTAAGCTTTAGCTATTAATAGTAGAATAAATTTATTTGGAAATTTAGAGTATATTTTATTGAAGGATATAATTAATAAAAATTTGTATTTTTTATTCCAAGATCGATTTCGTGGCTCATGATGAAGAACCATACACGACAGGAAGTGGAGTTGATGTATACGCTCATATTAAGGCCAAAGGCATGTTTGTTGCGACCCAAAGAACGGAAGGCGTGTCCACGTCTGACATTGTGGCACGGATAGTCAAAGATTACGATCTCTACGTGAGACGAAACTTGGCCCGCGGCTACTCTGCCAAAGACCTAAACGTCTCCTTCCTGAAAGTAATGATCTTTCTTTTCCCTCTGTTGGGGGACTCTCTAATTTCCCAATTTACATACAATTTAACCCTAATTTATTATATTCCTTTTCATTCGTCGTATTTTGTTATTATTCCTGTTCAATAGGAGAAGAAGTTTCTTTGGCAGAACAAAATGGATGAGTTGAAAGACAAAGGCAAGAAAGTTATCGTCAACATTGGCGAAAAGCGACACGACCTCATCCAAAAGTGGGAAGACAAATCCCGAGAAATAATCGACACTTTTCTTTTGCTTTTCGGCCGTGAAGGACGTTTGGTATTCTACAAAGCATTTTTAATATTTTCAAAATTTTTCTTAATTAAGTCGGATTTATTTTAGTCACATATATGGAATGAAGGCAAAGGACGGTTGAAACAAGCACTTTCGCCCCCTGCAAGCCCAGGACATTCAGAAGAAAATTCGGATGATGAGGATGCACTTAGGTTGACATTATTATTCTCATTATTAATGCGAATTATTATTAAAAAGAAATAATTCGTTAAAAAATTGTATTATTTTAACGAGTTCTGTTTGGTTTGTTGCAGTCCGCCTTTTAAGAGCGCTCGGTATGAATTTGCTAGTGGAGCACGTGCAGATATGTCAGCTGACGACTCAGATGATCCGTCAGAAGGTGAAACTGGCGCATCTGCAGCATTAAAGATGAAGGAAGCTTCAGCATCTTAGAACGTGGAGTCAAGACTTGTCAGTAGATAATAGACGTGATATGAACCGGAAATAAAGAGTTTCCAAGGGGGGTTTCTTGTAGAAGATCATATAGGGGCATGGTAGCACAAGAAAGGTCTCAGGATTCCTAATCCTCTTCTGAAACCCGTCGTTTGACTTCATTTTTGTTTATTTTTTGTTTTGGTATCCACCTCTCCCGATTTCTTGTATTAATTTATTTTTGCAATAGCGTAACGAGACTTGGAAAATATAAGTCATAAGTTTGTTTGGGGTGGGAATTCCTTTTTGTTTTTGTTTATGTTTTCTAAAGCCAAGATTAAGAGGAGAAACAAAATAAAACAACGAGGTATCAACTGGTTCAATAATATATAACTTGGTTGTTTACTAGTTTGCTCCCTTTTTTTACCAATCCCTGTTTACATCACAGATAAGGATAAGTAGTTCTAATAAACTATTTGATCTTAAACTAAAAAAAATAAAAAATATTGTTCGTTAGAAAATATTAAAAAAATATTGTTCTTTCACTGCTTGGAATGCGTATCGGGATTCCTTGGAGCAACTTAGAACCCAGCGATGTACCCGTACGCCTCCAGAGACGAAATGACGATGTACATGACCCACAAAAGGAAGAAGATGATAGACGTAGGGTATTTGTACTTGGCTGGGCCACCTAATTCACCTCCTACCGCTTTACAGCGCCGAAGGAGCATGATTCCCACGGCGATAAAGGCGATACAGCAGAAGAGAGTAACAGAGAAGGCCAAACTACAACAATGAAACTTGATTAAACGGAAGCTTGAGGGTATTATACGCCTCCCAAGTGTGTAAACAATACGGTATTTTAGACAACTTAAGGTCAATTGTGGTACTTTCGAAGGAAGTTAAGTCTTCTAGATTACGGTAGGGTACTTTAAGGTACTTTTAGGCAAGTGGGAGGTTTTACACTGAAATGAACGGTTGAATTAGGCTTACTTCCCGGGGTCTACATAGAAAAGTCGACCATGCGAGGCATGGTAGATGGCAGCAAGTGACCAAGCGACTCCAATTCCCAGAAATACGTTGACGGCGTTACTCCCTAATACGTTGCTAATGGACGCGTCAGCGTACTGATCATGCTGAGCCGATAATTTACTGGCAAATAAGTCTAAATCGGAGTTTCAGTTAGTAATTAATATTGTTTGATACATGTGTGGTTGTGTTGTTGTAATACCTGGTAAGCTGGTACCCAGAGACACGAAAGCTACGGCAGTGACACTATCCTTCAGACCTACGGTGCATCCCAGGTGGTTGGCAACATCAGCAATGATAGCTGTTAGCAAGCCAATCCCAGCGATGGATACAACGAAGCAAAGGTATCCGCCCCATAATCCTGAAATGGTTAAAGTTATGGCGAAGTTAGTGGTAAAGGTTCGAAGGAGTAGTTTCACCTTCAGGTGGAACGACTGCGAAGATCAGCCTCCAGAAGATGGTAAGTATGTGCATGACGTAGTCGTACTTGGTGGGTTCTTTGGGTGTTTCGTCTTCGTATTCATCCTCTTCGCCTTTTGTCATAGGAGATTAATAAGATAAGGGAATGGTCTTAGATGGTTAGTTAGGTAATACCTGTTGGTACTTTTAAAGCGTCCAAGAACTGCTGTTTCCATGACGATGCTCCTACTAGTACCGACGCGTTGGCCCTTCTGATGAGTTTGTCCACGGAATTCTACTACACAAAATTCCACTCTTTAACCGCAAAAATAGGGTAGATAAATCACCTTGAATTCCTTGCTTTCCTTCAAGCGGACTTGCATCGTTGACACGTCACCTAACCTTGGTCGACTTTGCAAAGCCATGTGGTCATCTTCCGTCATTTTGCTGAAGGACATTACCGTTTCTTGCGTGATGGTGTCGGAATTTTCTACGGAAAGTAATACTTCAATTTCTTGCAGCTAACGGTGAACATATTAACAACCTTTGAGTCGAGCCGGCGAACCCAATACGACATAAAACACAACGTCTTTTTCGTAACTGGTTTCTTCGATGATCTGGATGTTGATCACCTTCCTAACGTTATTGGTTTACAAGTTATTTACAAAAAATTCGAATTGAAAACTCACTGGGTTTCTCCGTTTTCGAACGTTAGCTCCCCTTTGCATGGTTGGTAATCGCGATACGGTTTGGCAGAACCTGCTTCTGCGTGGTACGGTAGCGAGACGCGACCGCGTGCTCCTCCGCAGCGGACAACTTGGACCGAAATAGTTCCTGCAGTTTCTGTAAAAAAGAGGCGACGATCCGAGAAGCTAAAAATCCCACTGTGGTCGTCATCCAGGATCATCACTGTAGCTAAGGAAGGGCTGACGAGTTTGTAAGCACAGGGAGGGTTCGTTGGATTCATCGGAGCCGGAGTGATGGCGTCCGGGTTACTGCCGTCAGGGACTAACGGATCAGACCACCTTACGGTCGTAACTTGAAAGTGCTTCGGCCTTCGTTTTGCAACTCGCAACTCAGCTTCCGTTTCGGGAGTTATCGAACTCTTTGATTCCTCTTCAGTTGCATCAAAGCCTGGGTTATCGCAACCTTCTGGCTCCGCCTGTGGCTTTGACTCCTCTTCAATCATGTCAAAACATGGTTTATCGCACCCTTCTGGTACCGCCTTTGGCATTGACTCCTCATCAGTCATGTCCAAACTTGGGTTGTCTTGACCAACTACTTGTTGTGAAGATGTCGTATGATACTCGGGAGGGTCCGTTTTGTGAGCCATCTCTAGAGCCGAGTATCGAGGCGGTGCAGGGACTGGTAATGTTGCCAAAGGAGGTAGAGTTTCGGAAGCCTCGTCCGACCCAGTGGGCTGGTCCTCCCTTTTAACGGATCTCAGGTTGAAGAGTCTAACGTAGAAGTGCTGATCCGCTTCGTAGATGTCGTCGTCGATGATGGTCAAAGGAATGGTCTTAACCATCTCCCCGTTGGTGAATGATAGAGTGCCGTCAATCGGAACGTAGTCCCGATGGGCAATGGCCTCACCGTCTTCGGTTTTGTAGTCGACTAGTAGGGCTAGCGTAAGATCTCCACCTTCACGCATAACATGGACCTGCATTTCGCCGACGTTTTCCATGACAGTATAATGAGCAGGACTGAAGTAAACCTGGGTGCAAGTAGCTGCTTCTTCGGGGCGTCGTGGTACGGACCGTCCTTCCTGGAAGAGCTCTGTCAAGTGACTAGCCGTCTCGCCCTTAATCCTCCTAATAATACTAGCTCGACCAGTCAAACGTTTGGCGATCTGCATACGGTAAGAGGCTCGGCTTTGGGTGCCTCTATCCAGAAGCTCTTTGACAGCCAAGCTTTCCAACTGCATCATAGTCATATCAGGGTGTCTCAACCGCAAGTTCTTTAGGAGGACGATGTACGCCTGACGGTGTTCCTCAAAGTCCTGGTCTTTCTCTACATGATTCTCCTGGAGGAACTTCTTCATGCTCGTGATGGTATGGTGCTCGATCTCTACGATTTCCAAGTCCCTCCCTTCCATCTTGACGATGATGCCGTTCCGACCAATACGGTAGCGCTTGGACAGAAAGTCGTAGATGATCAGGTAGCGGTCGGCGATGTACGCAGAGAACACGGTGGCGGGGAAGAAGAGGAAGGTAACTAGCGCTTCCCATACTTCCACGACACCATACGAATTCCAGGACAGGATGACCAAGAGCCAGAAGTACGCAAATACGGACCACACAGCCGTTACCAGGAAGACGTAAACGTGCTTGACCTTGCGACTCTCGTTACCGGGGACGGAACACACGCAGACTCCCACAATGACGAACAGATTGAAGGCGGCACTACCTACGGTCGAACCCGGTCCTAACTCACCCGCTTCGAAGTTCTTGGCGATGACCTCGATACTAGACAACATGATCTCCGGTGCGGAACAACCCAGTGCCATCAGGGTCAAATTGGCTACTGTTTCGTTCCAGACGCGTACTACCACCGTCTGCCGCTCGCCCGCCTCGTTCTTCACTTCAATCAGCTTCTTCTTGGACGTAATCATCTCGATCGATGCCATGAACTTGTCAGCGACCACCGAAACCCCGATGAAGAGGTAGATTAGAAGCAGCAGGTACACAACGCCTCTCATGGCGACTTCCCACGTGGCCACGCCAATCAACGGACTCCAAACTGGAAGGATCATCCCATCCACGCATTGAAGCCCTTCGTGCCCCGTTTCGGCGATCGTTCCATTTGAACTACCGTTATGATGTAGTGAACTTTCACTCTTACCTACAACTAAGAATAACGCCAATAGTCCTAGTAGGGTTTCCATGACTCTTTAAGATCCTAAAGTAGGACTTACGCTCCAATCACCGACACCATTGTGTGTTTGATGATCAGCTGAACTTTTCGGGAGTCGGAAGTGTTGTGTTGACTTGATCACTTATCACGCCAAACTAAGAGTCTGGAAAGGATGTCGATGGACACCACTTATATGAAAACTACTGGATCTTAGAAGATTCTGGGGAATTAAGACATGCAATTGTGAAAGACACTTTCGGTAGCCAACTTCCCCCTTAACTGATCTGACTGGTGGATATGGTTTTGGAGAAAACGCGTTGTGCTCATTAGCCTTGTTGGACATGCTCGTGACACATCATGCCGAAGAGGGTCAAAGATGCTGCAAACTCTATGAAACTGTGGAAAATTAGGACACGTCCTTGCATACGATACTTGTCATCAACTTCAAAATATTCTAACGAGTATGTGACAACGAATAACGTACCACTGAACTTCCATAGCGCCGGTAGCAACAACTTTCGAAAGTAAAAGATCTTTTCTATTAAAACGGTGGTCCTTTATTAAACAAATATGCGGACGTTTACACTGTCGTTTACAATGACCTTTGGAGGATACATACAAGTAAACTAGACTTCCAATAACGGGTACTTGCTGCTCATGTTCATGCTGGTACTGGCTTCAGGAATGTCTATGGCGCAAGTACTACTTTTCTCGAGAACTACCAAGCCTTGCATGTACGCTTGGAAGATGGAAGTCCTGCCGTTGATCAAGTCTTGTAGGACGGAATCTTGGACCTTCAAGGTTCCTATGCGTTCAGATTGGGTTTCAGCAGGAGGTTGCTCCGAAACCGCCACTTGAGATCCTATTAAAGCATTACATTATGAATCTTTTAACTCAATCCAAACTTTTCGACGCCAAACCTTGTCGTTGTACGTAGACAGTGCTGGTACTATCTAAGGATCGGACGTGTACTTCTAATACTCCGTTCCGGTAGGACGAACCGAACCAGGAGTCCAATGTAGCTTTGTTAGCATCTACAAAAAGCTTGACATTTTGCAGGGCAGTAGTCGATGCAGTGGGAGTTTCAGTAGCCGGAGTCGTGTTCCCCATTAGCAACTTCAGGAAGGAAGAATCGCCGCCAGTGGTGTTGGTGGTAGTCGGCGGGGTGACGCCCAACTGCTGCAAAACAGTGTTGATACCATTATGAGGCTGGGCTTCCAACATAACTTGTAGTCCTTGCCTTGAAAACGACATTTCAAGAGAGATTAACCAGCTGGATAGATGAACTATGAACAAGAACTATGAACTCCGACTCAAGGACTACGAACCCTGACTTAAAGACGGATACATCCCAATGCTCTTACCATTGCATAGTTTCAGCTTCGATGCCCCAGAGCAGTAACGCTTCGTTAAGCCGTTCGAGCGCTTCGATTTCCATGAAACGCCTCAATTCGGAATCCCTGATGCATTTCTGCGAGGCTTTTCCCAATACCTGCAGCGCCACCACATGAGCCAAGCTGCGCAAGCCATGACCACCAGGGTCGCGGACTCCAGAAACGTAAGTTAGTGGACGGACAATCCGGTAATGTATTTCTGCGCCGGCCGTTAGTACGCAGCCATCAGAAACTACACAGTTCACGGGAGGGACCATGATGGAACGCAGGCGCAGATCGCAGCGTTCATAACGATCCATCCAAGGAAAGGTCACGACCCTGCCAGGTCCTCGTACCCCGAGCAGTCTTCCTATTTAAAGAAATATAAACTGCTTTACAACGCATTTTCTTTGTCCTTTCTCCTGTCTGCTGTTACTCTAAAGGAAAGTCTGTATACCTAGTCTGTATTGGACGACGCACTCCCATGTTTTTATACGCAGTATGCAAAACCAGCCTAGGAATGGGAACGTCAGAACCAGGAGCAGATAGCTTGCAGCTGTAATAAGATGGGTGGCCAGTCGTTCGCCGAATTTAGCTTCTAAAAATAGTACAAACAACACCGCCACAGTTTTGTTTTGAGTTCAACAGAAACACAGAACTTGTAAAGATTCTTACCAGTAGGAGGGGAGGACTTTTCTACATCTTCCAGTAGGCTACTGGAAAGTTTGTTGTAGGTGAATATGGACTTATACTTGGTAGGGGATTCTGGTCAGAAATAGAAGTGTATTATTAGGCAGAGTATAGGAGGAAGGATATACATTTCTTTACCAGCACGATAAGTGAATATAGATGAGTAGTCGGATGTCATTCTTTAAGTTTAGGGTGTAACTTAATTTGCAGTATTTGTAAGCAATTAGTTCCTTGTTCTCACCAGCACAAACACAGAACCTATATAGTCAAAACAAATGGTGGAGGTTTCTTTAAGGCTAAGACATTCTGCCTGCTTTTGTTCACCTTACGCAGGCGTGTGGAGTTCCTAGGGAAAATGTGGCAAGTTTAAATGAACACATGTTAATAGTTGTTTATGTCTTGTCTTTTAGGGCGTTACTTTTGCGCTTATCCTTATCTTTAACCGCGGAGGTGTGGTTATACGGCGAATATTAGCTTGAAACTCGACGTCATAGACGTATCATACCCGTGATCCCCTATAGTTTTGTTTACTATTTTAATCATGGGAGTAAATTGTAACCATACTAAAAACTCCATAAGATAGCAAAGTCAAGCCGTGTCCCTGGTCGTCATGAAGAGAAGTTTGCCTGCCAATAATAACTCGTGCATGATGGCTATATATAAGATAACCCATATACGCCAAAATTAAAACAAATTTAGTCGTCCTTAAAGTAATGTAGGTTACTGCATGCATCCATCAAAGTTTCAGCATGTGCTTTCGCGGTGGTCTTTAAGAAAACTAAGATTATAGGTTTAGCGACTTTGCTTTTCGGAAATTCCAAGAAATCAGTAATAATACATGAGCAATGGGAATGTAATCCTTGTAACGGAAAACTAGTTCCTAATCCTTGAGAACTAGTTCTCAGAGCCCAGAATTACGTACTGGTGCATTTATGATAGAATACCCAGCTCTTCGCTCAAAACTATGAGCCGTGCAATAATACCTTTGCATGTATTTTATTAAAACAGTAGCGTGCACCGGAGTTCTAGTATTTGTATTTGTAAGTACTCTCTTTTATTAAACACATGAATGGTTTAGCTTAACGTTGCAATCGATCTCTACCATTTTCGATGAAGAAAGACGTTGCAAACCAGTTCGAATACAAAGGATGGGCTTCCATTCAATTACAAAGAAACAATATTTTCCTCTTTGAAACCTTATACTACTTGGTTTAGTATTTCGATATCCGATTAGACATCGAAATACGATAGTCTAGTCATTTTGTGCACCTAATTCTTTTCTTACGCCGTTTGGTTTAACTTTCATAGCTGTAGACAACTTCCTCCACTAGATGGCGTGGGTAACTTCGCTTTCACAATAAAACAACAATAAATAAATTGGGTGGATGGCTCAGCGTTATTAAATTAAAAGAACTAAGGAACCCCAGCGGTACTGCAATTCTGAGTGATTTGTAGAGACATAAAAAGGGAAAAAGACAACTGTAAGTAAATGGAGGGTTATGGTGAAGGAGTGCAAGAGATTGTAGCCGAACCAGCCGAAATTGACCCAGGTTATGGCATACTCAACGCCTTAGCCTTCAGTAAGAATCTTTATTAAACTCCCAAATTTTGCAATACCATTTCTAACGCAGTGTAGTAAACATACACTCTTTGGTTTATATCATTTAATTATTTTATAATTGTGCGTGATTTATTTCAGTCCCAGAGTTCGTTGCAGCCAATGGTTGGCTCATTTTGGGACTCGTTCTAGTCCTGTACTACTTCAAGGATAGAATAATTTCATACTGGGACTCATTCAAAGACCTTAGTGCGAATGCCGCGGACAATGTGGTGTCACCCGTTATGGACCCCGAAAACTTAATTGCTCGACAAGAAGCTATGGAAGCTGCGAGGCAGAGAATGCAAGAAGCCTATTCAGCCAAAGCTGCCGAATTTGCAGTTAAACAAAAAGAGGCGAGTCATATTTACCACACATTACCAGAACGCTATCGTAAAACAACTTTTTTAACTACGTAAGTTCTTCTTGAATCCTTAGAAAGAGGAAGTTAAGCGTCAGGAAAAGCTGCAAGATTGGGAGAAACACGAGAAAGGACTGGGATACCGATCTAAAGTCAAACCTAAAGAGGAACTAGCCCCTCAGAGTACACTTAAGCCCAAAACTGCGAAACCCAAATTGAAACCAGGTTAATTCATGCAGAAATTTTCGATTTTTCTCAAAGATTTCTCATTTTACATGGTTTTTTGTTGTTCTTTTCTTTTTAACTTTTCGTAGAGTATAATCCGTTGATGGGCGATGGTACTAGCGGTGCCTGTTTTCGACCGTCTCGTCGAGGAGGCGCTGCCGGTGGATGAGGTTAAAGTTAAGGAAAACAATCCGCCATCATTGTTTTCCTTTTTGTTTTAGAAGAAAAGGGAGCAGCTAAACTGATTCATAGAATCTGTGTCAATGAAACCTTCGATTTAAACGAACATGTTTCGTAGTCGTTGGTGGAAGAACCCTGATTTCTTATCTTCTCTAAAGTTGTTATTGCGTGGAGAATTTCTGTTTAAAAATGTGAAGGGTCACTTTTTACTGTGGATTTGGGCAACAGGTTCTTGTATTGAACTTAAAAATTTAAACAAAACAAGACAAAGCTAAAAAGCAGCCAACTTGAAATATTTCGCATTTTTATGCATTAAGCAGCATTTAGTTGCCATTAATTTAATATAATTTTTGACTAGCATAGACTAAAATTGCAGAGATCATTAAATGCTCTTTGGAGTATTGTCATTGATATGGCCGAGTGAACCCGCGTTAGTTCCTCATTGAGACCCACAGGTTCGTTTCTTTTTGCATAAATAGTTATATTTTTCTACCGATACGTTTCTTTGGCGATGGCGATGCTTTCCTGGTTTTTACTGCATTCGTATTCAATGCAGTGCAGCGGATTGCCCCAGTCGCAGTGCTGGGTACTGGTCGTTGGATAACATTTGACCTGCCATACAAAACCCATCTCGCCGGAATCTTCCAACTGTGATGGAATATTCATTCAGTTACTGGGGGAAAATCGACTTAACGACATATTCTTCGTTCTTGTACCTTAAGAACGAAGGCTACTTCTTCTCGTTGTCCCTTTTTGGACTTGCTCAACGAGTTGGCGTTGAAAAAGATAGCGTAGGCAGACGTGCTGCTATCACGGGACTTTTCGCTGAATTCTACACCCAAGCTGTGAAACGTTGCACTCCTGAAACAGAAAAACAAACCGCCACCATAGTGGGGCAACTTTTATTGGAGCCGGGTCAAAAACTAAAGTAAAGCTTATAATAGAGATAGATGGAGTTTACATAAGCGTCTGCGGCGGCTTGAAAGAGATATCAAGGCGGTAATTAGCCTCCGTTTGGAATTTCAGCGTCTTCTGCTTCTTGAAACGTTCGCCGTCCACTTTGCAGTAAACGGTTGACCCCGATGGCTCCTTACGCAAGGTTAAGGTGGCTTTGAATGTCGACATTGTTAGAAGGTAATTGGATCTCGGCCCCCGCACTCCGGCAACCTTATTTTTTCTTCTTTTCCTTTGTTATTTCACTATTTGAAAAGGAGTAGAGGGCAAACATATAAAACGGTTTAAAAAGGGATAAAGGGATGTTTTACCTTGATAGGAGACCATCTGTTTGCTAGGTGAAATCCAATCAAGTCACTGATCTTTTCAATGCACAATTGGTTCGGCAGGCGCAACGGTAAAGGCTTCGTTGTGGAGAGCTCAGGTCTGGAGCTCCTACTACTTCCTTGCTTGGTTATTATAGAACTAGACTGTTAGAAGATATAATACGCAAGCGCTAAGAAGAGCAAGCGCGACAAAGTTTCCCTACTTTTACAGCGAATCGATCACTTTTTAATTTCCTGTTAGCCTATGCGGTTTACCTTAGCGCTATGCTAGAGAGATTCATTGTTGCCGTGGGTTACTCGTGGGTAGAATACTTACGCCATTTTGAGACGTACTCAGCCGAATTGTTTTAGTGCTGACAATGCGCTTGTTTTTTCTTTTAAAGCAATAAAGGCTTACAAGATTTATGTTGTACTTTTCCTTTTTCGTCTCCAAAGTTTCAGGCACGTTGTAAGTAAGGGTATATTACTTTGAGTATGCTTTTGGAAGTTGGAATAATACTCTGGGAATTATTGCGAAACTTTGGCTGCAGCAGAGGCAAAAGCCAAACTTCCTGCAGAGCCGTATCCATTAAAGTTAACCTTATTAAAGTTATACATTAAAGTTAATCTATTTACTGAATGGGTTTAAATTGTATTGGACGGCTATAAACATACAAATGGACGGTTACATGCAACACTATTATATTAGGGTTCGATTATAGAGTCGCGGGTCCAGATCGCTAATATACACAGGTCATTAAAGTGGCAAATGAGTTGTTTATACGTGTATACATGGCCAAGGTGGGCAAGAAAGGAAGTAAATCTCGTAAGTCGTATAACAGATCCTAGTTTGATGGTGTGCCAAAACAACTAACGAGGCAAAGGAAGGACCAGGCTATACTATATACTGCATGGACAGGAAAGATCAAGAGTTATACATTTCCTTGGCACGGAACAAATGACCGTCAAGAGTCAGGAGAGTCAGTAAGCCGCGGATTGAATTCCAAATGCTAGTAGATTTAGCACTTACAGGTAGACCCTTACGGTGATCTTTCTCCAACGTGTCATAACAAATCTCTTCCATTTTTGTACAGTAAAATAGTAAAAAAGAATCAGCCGGTAGGGAGTCTTTGTATAAAGGTTTATAAACTTCGGAGCAAAACCGCCAGCTTTAGTTGTAAGGTAGTAAAAAAAGTTGTAAGAGGCTTCTGTAGCCGCTGTATCAAAATTCCAGGTTCCCGTGCAAAAAGGTTAGAAGATGAGCTAAAGGTTGAGTCCGGATCTTTAAAGGTCTTAGGAGAGGCGAAATAAGTGCTGAGATGATAGAAAAAGAACTTTGCTCGCATAATTTCAGAGCGATAAGACCAGACTCGATGGGGCCTATTGATTTAGTGACGTCATTCGCCCCAGGCGGTTATGGACAAGGTACGAAACTTGGCGATAGAATTACAGGGACTTTACGGGACTCTTTTATTTGGCTTATCGCGGATTTTTCTCTTGGCGGAGCCAGTTCAATAAGAAAAAGGTTTCGGTAAAGAAAAGTGGAGCGAGCTTTTGAGCCGTGTTACAGCACTTGCTCGCATTGCTCATGTCTGTTGTGGTTGTTGTCATAGCCGTGTGTAGACAACAAGGGGATAATTTTCTCTTTCGTTCAAGCTGCAACGTTCCTACAGGGAAGGCGGAGGATTAATCTCGTCAGGGATAACGCTGTAGCGTACAGGAGAATGTTCCTTATTGTTGACATGACTCCGGTGCGCCTGCCGTCTCGCCAGGGGTAACGGTGGACATTTGACACACTTCCTGCAGAAAAGTACTAACGCTCCTAATGCAAACATGGAAAGGGAGGCGCTGAAGAACATGATGGCTCCATGGGCATCACTATCGTCGTTGGCGATAGGTCGGATGTCGTCCAGGGAATCGATAATTAAATGAGAGGCCGAGGTACTTTTCTCGGTGGAGCGGGTCGCGGCCGGTGTTGTTGATAAACGTTGATTGGAGTCCGACTGGTAATCGGGGGTTTGTTTGTGTTGGGGATAAGGCGTCTGGACTTGATAGGCCACGGTAAAGTTGTAATTGCCTTCACGCGGATAATAAAGGCTGTGGTCTTGCAGGTGCAGGATGAAGGACGCCGTTCCTAATGGAATCGTCACGTTAACGAGTTTCCAAGCGGGGCGGGTGGCATAAACGCTGATGGTATCGTTTAAGCTCAGTAATATATAATCTTCGAGTCTGTGGAGGGCGGTAAAGGCGGTCGGCACGCGTCCTAGGAAGTTCCAAGTCAATTGTGGCACATCAAAGACGTAGAGGTTCGTTTCGGAGGGGTCACCGTCTGCGGTGGAGCACACCAAGACCGAGTTGTCGTTTGATTCGATTGGACGAGAGCAATTGTGAGGAAGAAGGGCAGGAACATCGGGGGGAAGTTGATGCTGCTGGAGCGAGAGGTTCAGGAACCGCCATTGGGAGTCTCGCATGTCGAAGATCCACGCGAGCGAACCATTTTCGGGTACAAACACAAGGCTTTCGTTCGTGACGTCACAGAACACCCAGGGTTGGTCCGACTCGGGACAACTGTGGTCCGCCGCGGTGGCGTTCTCAGCGGCAAAACACAAGTACTTGGTCCACGTTGTGTCCTGCAGATCCAACACCCATACGTGCGTCTCGGTAGAGGCTGAGGTGATGGATGTGGCATCACTTCCATCGAGCGGAGTAGTTCTGCCGTAGATGCCTAATTTATCGTTACGGGAACCACACAAAACTCCACCGCCGCTGGTAAAAAGCGATGCAGTTAGGCCATGATTTATGGAATCACTCGGAAATTTGGGTAGCCAACGTTCCAGGTCTCTGTCATACATCCACACATCGTGAATAGTGGAAGTGGAATTGGAATCGCTATCCGTTCCGCCGATCAGCCATAAATTCTGCTTAAAGTCGACCCAGGTAGTGGCCCACCGTCGATTGGAAGGAACCAAGGCGTCTGGTAGACTGGAATTCAATATCCGCTCCTCTGCACAAAATCACAAGCAAAGGAAAATCACATTAAAAACATGAATGCATGAAAACCACCGCGAACCATAAGATTGCATAAGCCTGTAAGATATTCATAACTCTACGGTACGACATGCAATTTCTCAAAGTATCTTCCTTATTTAAGTAACGTAACAGTTTTTTTTGCTTTACTTTCCATTGGTTAACTCGATATTTGAAGCATAATCGACCTGGAGAGCAATCGATCATAAACAACATAAACATAAACAATACTTCTAGCATATGAGCCTTCGAAGCCTAATCGTACTAGGCTGACGTTAATACAATCAAGCTAAAATTTCAAATGTAAATAGATTAGAGGCATAAGTTTAAATGTATCAAAGTTTACATCTTAACGTATGTTATACCGTTACTCCTACATGGTCTTAATATGACTGCGCTACTATGACTAATTCTTGCAAGGTTTTACTCGTAACTGGTTTCAGTTCAACATGTGCACGGTTGAGCAAGTTTACGACCTATCAAAGCGAGGAATTACGGTGTTCGGTTGTGCTGAGGTAGTGATATTCCTAAATAGCTAAAGCTTGTTATGTTTCATTTCAGGGCCTATATATCCTGTCGTTGGAGAGCCACTTGAAAAAGAGCCTGGGACTGAAAGACGGAGGGGAGTGAACATGGTCCAGAGGGGTGAAGGAGATTTCTCAAGCCCGCATTGTCCCTGTAAGGTATAAAACGGAACAGCAGCAAGCATTAGCAAAATTCCCCATAATCCCCGGTAGTAATTTCCCTCCGCAAACGCTGGCGTTTCTTGCTCCCCAAATGACACGTCCCAATAGGCAACTCCCCTACCCGTAGCACTCCTAATAGTCATCCCAGGGTCTTCATTAACAAGCGGAAGCTCTTCACGAACCCAACTGGTTTTCTTTTTACTTTTAGCTCTCTCTACACATCGCAAAATATGAATGGGGGACACATCTTATTAAAGAACCTAGTGAGCCTAGTTTCCTAGTGACGTCATTCGGGATATTTTGCCTATTTATAGTTTCGTTCTTTACCCAGGACGAAGCTCATGTATCTCCCACATTAGCTCAACTTGCTTTACTAGAAGTTATCCCCAAGTTGAGGGGTGAATAGGAACTGGTTCTCTGGCTGGATGTAAGCAGTAATTGCTTTTCAGCAGTAACTTGTTCCACTACTACCAAGTTTCACTTTTGGTAAACAACATATCCATGGCGTCTAATTGTGCCGCCATCTATTGGCGCTAAACTGCAAATGAGATGAGAAACTTACCCAGACTGTAGTTTCCGTTCGCACTGCTACTGGCTTGGGAGATAAAACTGCAGGTCCACAGTAGCAATATCATTTTTGTCAACTTATGAAGTAATCGCCGGTAGAAAGTAAAGGAAGCACGGAGTTGGTAGCATGTTTGTCATCGATTACACTTTTAGCCAACTGTTACTGCTTTTTATACTCGGGCTTTTTTTCCGGAATCTAATCGTATGGTATAAGCGTATCAAGGAGACGGAGATGCCATCATGAACCACGCACCTAGAAAATAAAGAAAGGTATTTAATCTATTTATCGATTATCCAACGTAAACCTAAAATGTTACAACGGTTTGTGTTAAAACGTAAACAACCTGGCCCAGCAACAGTACACTCAACGAGGTTCAGCCGACAGTAAACAGAGTATAACTCATAATGCACATGAAAACAGCTCATAATGTATACATAAATTGTGCCACAGCTCTAATACAGACTCATTGGTTATGCTCATAATGATACATCATGACGTGCAGAGAAAAGCTTTTCATTTCTGCGTCTTTCTCTTACTTCCTACCTCCCGGTAGGAGATCTTTCAAGCTGTCATGGCAACGCAAGTTTTTCGATATACATTTCTTCCGGTTCCTGCCCCCTTTTCTCTTATTACCGGGAATACAGCCTCGGTCTTACCCAGACTCGGAAAGAAGAACCCACTTGATACCCCCGCTTTTTCTTTCTTCTTCTTCAGTGGAGACTCGGGCACTTGAAAAGTACTTCAGCAGCTAGTTAACAGGCTTGAATACATCCATGCGTAAATCAAGAGGGATTCTCGGAAGTTTAAGTATTGCAGGCCTTAGGCTTACCGAACCACGCTTGGTTTGCGGTACAGTAATACTTTACCGGATACACACCTTTCCGCCAGTCTGACCTACGGTTCCACTCAATTTCTATCACGGCAAGACTTTGTGTTCGAATATTCTTACAACTAAGGACTCCCTATCATAGTCTTTCTAAGATTAGAACTATGAGAGAGAATTCATCAGTTCATATGAGCTTACTTCTGATGTATGTGGACGTGAAGGAGTACTCGATACGCACTCTGAAGTGATTCACTCTGTAGTCCCTTGAAGTAAGGGAACTTTCGTTGTGGCGTGTGAAGGCTAAAGTTTCTTCGATGGGCTTCTTCAACAGATTAAGAAAGTGACTTCAAAGCCGCTTCTTACAAGATAAGGAGAGACAACTTTCTCTGGGTTTTGGTATGTGCACAAGGAGGTAGTTCTCCGAACACTAACTTTGTACGACACCCAGCCCGGTGTTCCCAGAGATCGCGCAAGACTGTTCCAACAGGTTGATTCAGGGTTCCTCGTACTACTCTATACGTGAACACGAAACTCGACTCCAGGATGGGAAACGAATACTCGAACCCCAACTCGGAGAGGAGAGAGGAATCAATCAATAGGAGAGCGCATGGTGTGAGTTCGTCCACTTCAGAGAAAATTTCATTCGACGGATTGAGAATGAACTGTGGCCTGGGTTCTCTTCCGTGTACCATGTTGGAAAGCCATTCATCAAAACGAAGTTGAGTCCTGACAGTGAACTTCAACAGTAACCTGTTTGTTTACTTGTTCACTGCGGCACATAAGCGCTGTTTCCCTTAGTAATGGATGACTTAGCTCTTACGCAATAATGGATGGCTTGGCTTGGAGCAGTGATACTCCCAGGAGTGTTTAGGAATAGGTATGTTAATATAATGGCAGTTATAACCTCAGTTTAGTGGTCGCGTGTCAAAACGCTGGCAATCGACAATAACCTGCGACCTCGGTATAGTGTATCGTATATCTCTATTAATTGTGTTGTCTGACAGCCATGTGTGTCCACGCAGTCGCCTCATAAATCAGGCTTTTCCATGGACGGGCTATTTCTGTCGACAACAGTGAATTAAGCGGAAATGGGTTTAACGCGGTTTGGACCTTCGAGCCTGTGAGAAGTCGACGGGAGAACTACCTAGCGGAACCTTACACGTCGGTCCAAAGGTTGAGGTAGTGGCGATGTAAGCTTCTAGAGGTCGGCTAAGTTTTATCTCTCTCTCTCTCCCGCTCCGGTTAAATCTCCTAACACCTTCCTTTCCTGGCTATTTACGTTTAACGAAACCTTTTTGGCGCCAACCCGAACCCGCCAAGTGGCCTTTTCCAACGGTCGCGAAGGACGCCAAACTTTGATTGTTGGAACCGTCGACAATAATCTCCTGAAAAAGTTTGAACAATCCAAAACGTTCCGTCCTCTGAACAAGCAGAACTTTTGATTGTTTAGCTGTTCCTTGAAGTGGAACAACTTGGAACAAAGAAAATTAGTAGCGAATCAAGAATTCAATTAAACAAGCTTCTTCGCTTCTTAGAAGTTTTGTTTGAAACTACAATGTGCTAAGAGTTCAGGTTGTTAATACCGACGTAAAAAGTCCTTAAACGCCTTCGACGGCAACGTATGTACTTTTACGCACTGCAATCCGTGTGTCGGAAAGTTTTTCGTGCAGTTTGAAGCAAAAAGACCAAATGTTCTAGTTGTTATGAATTTTGGGTTTCTGAGGACTTAAGCCATAAAAGCAATTTACAAACAACACAAAGGTTAATACTCCACGACTAGCGTTGTTGTCAACGGAAAGTGCGAATTGTTCTTGTCAACTCCTTGCAGAATTAATGGGCCCACTTTGACACTAAGGGCGCTCATTGCCCTTTTTACTCACCTCTTTTGCTACGCTTATACGAGCTAGTCACAAATGCATGTCTATAAAACCTCCGTAATATTCTATAAGTCGTACTGTCTAAGAAGCTTAACGTGCTCCTAAATTATTTTTACTGGAAGAGATAAAGCCGACCTAAAGGGCATAGTAAACCCCTTTTATAGTGCTGGCTCCTCGCGGTAAAAAACGAATCTGAAAGTTCGGTAAACCTAGTTACGTCGGAAAACTGTGTAATCATTTGGTCAGAAAATAGCACTTCGATTGACAAAAACGCTCGACTTTTTTAATCTTATTTTAAAAACCAAGAAAAAGTGACAATATGTTAGGGCTTTCCGAAGAAAACTGCTTTCTTTTCTGTCAAGGTTTCTTCACAAGCAACAGCAACACTTTAAGGCCTTGCAAGGATTCCTTTTAATCCGTTTTTTTACCTTCCTAGAGTTTAAGAGTCTGCGCTTGACAGAAAAGAAATAAAGGAAAAAAATGTCCAAAGCTGCCGCAGCAATGAAGAATGCAACGAGGAAGATAAGAGCCTTGAATGACACAACACTGAACTCAAAAATATAATCTACTGACTCCAAAACAGCAAAAGCTATTTATAAACTTTATAAATCCTCTCCATTTTCTCGGAAAAGTGAGTATAATACAACCAGGTGCGTCGCGAGGGGGTGGGGTGCACCCCCCCATAGTTGACGATTTTACCGACTGTATCATACAGTCGTTAAAATCGTCAACTACAGTCGGTAAAACTAAGGTCTCCACCCCCCAATGGAAACCCCCTCGCGACGCCCCTGAATACAACAGTTTGAGTTTTGAGAACAAATTGGGGATCCATCTCCAGTTTTGAGATTCTGACAATCCTGATGTTTATGGATAAAATTGTTCATGAATTGTTTGTAAGCAAAATGTCCAGTTCAAAGTTAAAAAATTAGTTGCAAGCAACTTTCAGTTTAGATGCAGATCAGTATAGTTGTTTGTTTATAAACAGAAAGTTCAGCTTAAACTGTAACGATTGTTTGTAAACAGTTGTTTTGATGTAAACAAACTGTTCTCTAGCCAATGAACGTACAGTATACTGTACGATGTCCTTACGGTTCTAGATGTTCTAAAATGTTCGAAATGGAAAATGAATATCGTATTATATTATTTAAGTAATTGTTGTGTTTGGAAGAACTAGATGAACGAAAGCAGATTAGTTTAGAAGGCGTTTATTTAAATTGATGCTTTGATAAATAATTCTATGTACAAACTTATACATCAACATGGAAAAGACACGTGATTTGCAGTACCAGTAGCACAGGACAGGCAGAGATTCGTAAGAAACGAGAGAAGGTCGAAGCAACACCCTGGATATGTCAGTACGATATGCTGGCCATAATTCACTCTGACCAGTTGAGAGTCCCCTCCCTTTTGCAACTCCTTTCACACACATTTTCAAGTGCTTTGTCTATTTGCCGACCCGTTCTCCAATTGGCCCAAACCCTCGGAACGATGGCTCGGCGATTGTACTGTTGCCAACTTCCAACTGCCATCAATTCTCGTGAGGAGTAATCTCAAGCACTCCAAACGTGCCAAAAACTCTGCATTTTACAACGCGGATTCTCGACGTTCCACGACTTCCTCAGCTTCCGTCTCATTCCCGCTGCCTTCTCCGGAATCTGGCAGCGACGTCGGAGGATCTAGTGCTGTGTGCAACGAAATCGTCACATTGCGATTCACCGAAACGGCCGGGAAGAATACGCCATGCATGTCCGTGAACGCCACAGGGCCCTACAATTCCCCAGCCAAGAAAAGAAAACTACATTAACCCCCCAATCTCGCACTAAAATTGAATTTTAAACTTGTTACCTGAGGCTCGTCGTTAACATAAAATGCTAAGTATCTTCTTTCCAAATCTAATAAGACTCCCACAGTGGATCCCACTTCGATACCACCCGCACAGCGTTGGGTATGGACATTGTCATGGAGGAACCAGGATCGTTCCGCGTCTATATACATGGCCCACGCTTTATCATCCTGTCCCAGCAAACCGCTCTTGGAAACGTCTCGTCGGGCCACGCCAAATGCCGGGTCCGCGGTGCCATCCAGCCGGTCAACAGTGAATTCCCAATAATGAATGCCCCGCGAGAAGCCCACTGAACCGAGGATGACGCAAGGTTCGAACGTTTCGGCCGACACGGTGCATCTATCCCCCGACAGGCGCGCTTCAGGCGGACACATGACGCCGTCAAGGGTGAACCAGGCCACTATTCAAAGATTTATAAACAAATATGATTCCCCCAAGTCAGAAACTTTATACAGTACCTTCTGCAGTGTGGAGCGCCAACGGCTCTGAATAGGGTCCTTCCCCAGCCCCATTGAAGGCTTTGACTCGAACATGGTACAAGCAATTGAAATGCAAACCATCCACGGTGCAGACCGTCTCCTTGCCACAGTAAACTTCCTACAAAGTTTCAAAGATGAGTTTCCCCTCCAAAGTTTCTAACCGCGTCTTTTTAGACCCACACAACTATGATTGGGCGCCCTAAAACGCGCCTGACAGGTCGAATTAAAAATTATCGATCATAAGAGGGTGTCTATCCGTCCCAACAAAGAAAGAAAAAGAGGGTTGGGAGTGGAAAATATAGCTGTGCTCTTGTTATCTTAATGAGACAGCCGATGAGTCACATATATGCACTCCTCCATGCCTCCCTTTTCTACTCTTCTTAACCTTCCCCCCTCTGAATTTGAGGTTTGGTTATGGTTCAATAGTTGGGAAGTAAACGAGAGAATAAAGATGACGGAAAGAGAGCGTATATCTTCGTAGGCGCTCCGAAAGTGCAACGCCAACGCATTGTTCGTGTCCCCCTCCCTTTCAAAACTATCAAACAACTTTTCGCCTTTTTGTCCTGTTCTGTACCGTCTTCTACGTCACGTTAGTTCTATTGGCTTTTATATTAAATATCGTACTTCCTGTCCCTGGCACAGTCAGTCAGTCAGATAGCTGATAGGCATAGGAAAATGGGATCGCTTATGAACTTTTACTCCACCCAAACTTAGGGTAAATCTACCCAAGTTACTTTACATTGTGTGATAGTCTTAAGCGGAGAACTAATAAAAAGACGACACATCTGGCAAGTAACCTTGTAACTTGTTTTTTTTTTGGTCTTTTGCTAAGTTATCTTTTGCTCCACTAGACACTTGCACGGCCGAAAACGGAATCGAGACAAGCAACGATGCTTTAGTCCAAAGAAAGCTTATAGGTGGTGGGATTTCGTTTCGGGTTTAAATAGCGTCATTTATCGTTTGATTTCCAAAAAGACACTGTCTATTCAAGGAAGTCCGGTCACAATACTTAACATCCAACTGACGTGCAATCAAACAGTCACTCCGTGGTGTATATGCCCGTAGACGTACAGTGCAGAATTCAATTAGATTTGAATTCAATGAATCTAACGAATTCGAAATTCGATTTAATAATAAAGCCTTTTACCGTCGATGGCGCTGACCAACCTTTCTTACACTATAAACCCCACGTCACTGAAACGAACCTCTTCCTCATTGATTATGTTATGGTTGCATTCGCAAACTTTGTTGGGTGAAATTGATTTCTTTTACACGAATCTTAGAAAGTAAGACCGACCTCCCTACTTTAGCGTATTTTATATAGTTTTCCCTTAATAAATACTCACTCGAAAGGGTCCTGCATGGCCATCATCCAGTTCCAAAACATAACCTTCCACGAAAGAAGCCGGAGTTGGTTGCCAGGCAACAGTCATGGAATTATTCTCTGCGCTACACTCTTCAACAATGAAATTCGGGCGTTCAGGGGCTATAAATGGGAGATAAAATAACAACAAAATAAATAGCGTCATTCCAACACCGCGCCAAGTTTTATATACACCCAACCCAGTTAGGGTACTAAACACTGTCAACATACACATTTTGAATACATTTAAGTTAAGGTAAACAAACAACAACAAACTGTTTTCCGTGAATATTTTGGTTTTGCTTACAGCTTTTAGAAGTAGCTCAGGTAAACAAACAGAAAGACACAAAGCAAAACCAATGTTCACGGAAAACAGTTTGTTGTTTGTTTACCTTAACTTAAATGTACTCAAAATGGCAGATTTCGCCAACTCTTGCCGCGAGAGGCGTAATTTGTCAAAAGCTCTATAATAGTACCACATAGTATATACAGTACATAATGACCTGGTGGAAAGATCAAAAGCTAAAAGGACTGAGACTGACAAGGAAATTAGTTTATAACTCAGGGGAACCTAACACAGGACTTGTTATAACTGTCATGGGTCTCTTTTTAATTCTAAATGCTTCGGTTTACTTCTGTTCTTCGAAAGAGAAAAGACTTAAGGTTATAATTGAACGGGAGCTGAGCAAGAGAGAATGAGACAGCAAGATTTTTTCCCATAGGAGACGACCGTACGACCTTCTATGGTATTACCACTACCTTCTAAAGCTCCTGAAACCTTCTTAACCTGCCAAGTGGAAGTGTTGCAAACAGGCAGGTCTTTTTTTCCTTCTCAAGATTACAAAAATAATAAATGCCCGGCAAGCATTACCACGAGATTTTGTCAGCGTCTCATGAAAAAAATAAATAAAAAACTAGAACCTAATCTTCCAGAGTAGAGTTATAAAAAACAGCATCTAAACAAGAAGCCGTAACTGCTTATCAAATGTTGTTACGGTTGGATACAACTAGCTAAATATTTGTTAGGTTTACTTGAGCACGAAAAGTGTTTAAGCAGTGCAAAAACAACAACGTGATTTGAGTGGAAGAAGTAAATAAGAAAAATATCTTTACCTTTATGACTTCCTTGAGCTATACAAGAACAACATAGCCACCCACCAGAGTCAGAGAGAGGAATACGGAAAAAGAAATAGAAGGAAGAAAAAAGAATTTGTCATTAATTAAAACTTGTGTCTGACTCGAGGAGACAGACGAGTCCACATAAAGACAGGAAACGAAATATCATGACGGTCAAAAGTTTCCACAGGCTTCACAGAGAAGACAACAAGGATAAAGCTAACAAGGACAGATGTCAATGTGTAGGGAATAGTAGTAATCTAAAACTCGCCCCCGCCGACGATGAGATGACATCCCCACTTGAAAAGAAAAAGAAACGAAGGAACTATACTATAGTACTAGAAGACGTCTCGTACGAGACGGGACAACAAGAAGGTCAGACAAGTTGGGCAAGAATCCGGCTTACGTTTCATCTGGACAAATGTTAGATGTTCCACGGCGCGTTGGACGGGCTGGACGTCAAGCGTCAAGTCTAATTGAGCAGTAATGCGAGTTGCTAGGTTCTGCATATCGGATTCCCATGTACGGTCCACCATAAGTACGCGGTCGGATAAGTGGCTTCCAATCTACCCAAGAAAAAAGAGAAAAAATCAGTAAAATCATTCAAAATAAACCAATAAATAAACAAAATAATCGCTTCTTAAGAAGAGATTATTTTGTTTATTCTTTCTTTTCTTTCTATTCTTTCTTATTCTTCTTCATTCTTTAGGCAGAAGCCGACCAGAAGCATCAAAAGTGTTTGAACTTGGAAACACATGCTTGTTATTCCCGGATTCATACGAAGCCTCAGCGTTACTTGGAGCGTTACGTTTATTTTGCGCTGTAGAGTTACTTTGAGTAATTTGAAGCGGTGTAGCGGTGTTGTAAGACACAGAAGAAGGTTCGCATGAAACCATAGTAATGAACTGGTGCCCGGAAAGCAAAACAGAATTGGGAGTGGTTGGATTACCTGTAGGAAAGCATTGGGATCCGTCTCTTTAAGGGCTTCGATGCTGAAATGGAGCAAGCCCGTGGTTTTCTGCAAATGACTAGTGCACTGCGCTACGTGCTCTTTGTAGCGGAGGAGCCGGTTTTCCTTTTCTTGGCGAACGTACTCAATCAAGGCTGCTTGTCGTGCGCGTATTAAGGAAATAAGGGCTTCGCACTCCTCGCCGATGACAGACTCCACGCAGGCACTACTTTCCTGTGAAATGCACAAAACAAGAAGACGGTAGGGAAAAATTAGAACGAACATAAAAGAGAGGGAACCAAAAGAACAGAAAAGCATTTGATGGCATCTCTGAACTCTTAAGTACGTTGGGCTTGCTTTGCGTTTCATTGGATTTTAAAGAGCGAAGAAACTTTTCTTCTCCTTCACGAGACGTCTCACATGATTGAATCTTCGCTCATTGCTCTTCAAAGAGCTCCAGAAAATCTTTTCTTTTTTCTGTTCTTTTTTTCTACTCGAGTTGCATCGCTTGGAAACCCAAAGTTTTGCTTCCTAAGATCCTCCACACATGACGGCGTCGCTTCTTATCATGGAATGGAAGTGATATTTACTTACGTGTAATTTGTCCGAGGCGTACTTTATTCGCTGAATCAATTCCGTGGCGGCGCGGGCTTTCTCAGAGAGTTGCTGAAGCGCCTGGGAGAGTTCCGTCTGCAATTGAGGGGAGAAAAAAAGATAAAATAAATAAACAAAAGTTAAGACTCTTTAACACATTCCATTTCTGGAAGAAAAGAAAAAATGCTCCCCTTGCTCCTATCATTGCTTCCTTTTCTCGCGTTTTCTTCGCATTTAGACCATACTTTCTTGGGGTTTATGAGTTAGAAACAAAATAGCTGGGAACCAAAAATGCGTTTTCGACACGCCATGTGCTGTCAAGTTTCAAACCATGAAAGTGCTAGTAAAACTTGGGGTATATATGGCGCTGCTGCTTGGTGTGTGGAATAGAGAATAGGGCAAAAAGGGACCAAACATACGATTCTAAACGAGGTCTTTTTCTCTCTCTCGTTCTGCGTTTTCAAGTGGATCTTTTGCATCTCATTCTGAGAACAAGAAACGTGTTAGCGGCCTACTCGTAATATACGATTTCCTGGCATTCGTGTTTGAACACGAATGTCAAAACTCCTAATTGCCCGTTCGCTTTCCCCTCAAAAGTATTCACATATTCCCATTGCCACAAATTCCACATGCCACACATTTCTTCTGTGCAGTGTTAATCCTTTTACAGCGTTGTGGTTTTGCCTTAGAAATTCTCTCTTAATTTACGAGCATTTTCTAACTCGGTTTGTGGTACGAGATCTAAGCAGGAAAAGCAAAGAGCGTGCATCATTTATGTATACTAGCAGTTCAGCACCAATGGGATTATTTCATATTTCACTGTTGACGCATTGATGTGTTCGCAACTGTTTACATTCAGTACTGGCTTATACGAGTTCATCCACCAACAATGAAAATATGAAATTAAACATGGTTGCTTAGCACGGAGTAAACGCACCATGTTAATAGCGAATTCCATTGGGAACCTGGTGCAACACTTTTTGCACTGAGTGCCACAAATTCACTGTTGCAAGGTTGCAAAACACAATTTTCAGCGACATTCAGTGCAGAAGTGCTGCACCAGGGTTCCCAATGGAAAACGCTATAAGATATGCAGGATTTCAGGATGTATTTGAGTTTTTGATTTCCCTTTAAATCCAAATTTGAGTTCCATTTAATTTCTCATTTTATATGGAATTACAGCAGTAGAAGGAATCAACGTCTGAGCTAATTAACCGAGTTCAAAGATGTGTAAAACGCGTGCAAGGGTGACTCATCCCGGGAGCAATTTTCTGTGTTGACAAGTTAGACATGCACTAAAGAGGGTATACGTGCAAGTTACGAGTGACGCCATAGGCGTTAATTATACCTGTACGTATACTTCACGTAGCGAACTCTTTCGTTGACTTGCATACACCACTTTTTTTTCTGTATTTTTTAAAAAGGGAATATGCATTGTAGTAGACGCTTATATACATTTGGAAAGTAGTCTTACAGGCGACAGGCTCTTAACGCTCTAATTGTTCCCCTTTTTATAAATTCCCTGCACGAAACATAAATTGAATTTCTGTCACGAGACCATTTTCCCATTTTACAACTCTTTTTTTATTGTTGTTTAAACTCTTGCCTGGGTGATTATGCGAAAGGTAAGAAGATGCTAGAGAAATCGAAAGTAGTCACGGAGGTAACACTGACAAAACGAATCTAATCAATCTACAATTCAAACCTTCCTTCATGCATACGAAACCTGTTCTCCCAATAAATAAATAATAAATAAATTTCTGTCTCAAATGTTACATCCGCTTTGAAAATTCTGTATCATCGCTTTAAGGGGCAATAGCCCACCCCTAAAAAAAGTTGTCTTAAAAAATAGGCAAAAAGTCTGGTTTCTAATTACAAGTTTCTTTGTATTGCGCGGAGTAGTAATTAAGCTAGGAAAGAAAAAAATCTCGGTAATCGTGGTAACTGTGTAAATAAAAATTTTGGATTTTTTTGTAGTGTTTTAAGCAAGAATGTAGGTAGGAAACTCGATTACAAAAGTTCATAAGTCGCGCCGCGACACGTCCGTGACGTCACGACCCTAACTTTACATACCCGTAACTCGTGAACGGCTGCTCCGAAAACGGTCGAACAAAATGCATCGTTCTTAGAATAACGTACGCTTAGAGGTGTACATCAAAATCCCAACATGTGATTTAGGAGTTTGTTCTTTATGCAACTTCAAGGAGTCCCAAAGCACCACTTTGTCGTAAATTTCGTCACAATATAACAGTAAAAACTACGTCGAAGTCCTCTTTTCTTTGCATTATTTATTGGATTGCCGTGTCCCTTACGGCTAATAAACTAACCTTCACATTAAGTCGGTAGTTCCCCCAAGGGCGCAAGGGATGTTCTGCCCGCTAATAAGCATGCATTATGAATCTTCTAAGCGAGCTTAAACTGCGCCCTGGGCCAGACTTTGTTCTCTTCTGTGGCTTCGACTAGCCTAGATCAGACAGTGTCAAATCCACCCTTTTGGGTCTGTCATACCACTTATCGTCGTGAATATGGCCACGCGTGTGCCTGTGCACGGGAAAGTTATTAACGAGCCGCGACTCGCAAGGTCACGTGTGAGGTTCATTCATTGTTGACGTTTGATGGATGGATCGCCGAGCACATCCAAGTTCCAAGCGACAGAAAACGGGTTAAACCTGTGGGGGTAACTGGAACCTTACGGCGTCAGGTTTTACAATCACCATTCTATTGAGTCGAGAGAGACTTGAAGGGCGCCATGGCGACTCACCATCTGCTAGGTCGGGGAAGATTTGGTAAGTCCTATTGGGTGGGGGTTCCTGAATGCGGAATCGTGTGCAGCACACAATACACACGCAAAGAAGGTGGGTCATGTGACTCACTCAACACTGCGCGATCAATATAACGTAAACGCAATGCACACCCTCGCGTTCTCCCTCTTCAAAAAAAGAATAGGGACACCCCCGTAATAACATTGAACGAAATTCGCATTGATACTTCCATCGCTGTTACTGTTGTGACGCCGCCTTCTCGCCGGCGCCGCCGCGTCCATCGTCCGTCGCCCACAAGAGGGGAAAAGTAGAAAGGGATAAAGACCAAACATCAACGCACCTGGACACGGGATAGACAATTGCTGTCTTTACGCTTTCACGTTTACAGTACATAATGTGTCAAGCGTCGGGCTCTTTCATGTTGCTGTCCTCGCGGTTACCATCACATCACATGTAACTCGTACTCGAACTCGTACATGCGCGAATAGTTTACTACATCTTTAACCGTCATCCTTGTCTCCTGAGTTGAACTGAGTTTGGTTGGGGTCGCGATAGAGGTTCATCCCAGACCCCAGTGAGCCAAGTTCCTTGTTTACAAAAGAAGGCATGCATGTCTTCCTAGGGGCTTGTCTATTTCCGGTTCCCGTTATATACATTTCCCACGTGCAACATACTAAGGTTTCCCGGGAGTTCCTGTTCCGTCTGCCACACCGCAACATCACCCCTTCCCATTCCTTTTTTTATTGGCAGTTGTATATTATCTTAGGACGGCATGCATAAACACGCCCCTTAAGCACCCAACACCAAAACATGGGACCCCTTTGGGCTTACCTCAAAAATCCACCCAAAACAGTTTACCCCAGTGTCCAAAACACCCGAACCCCCGTACCCCGAGCCGTACATCAAGCTGTACATCGAGCTATACACCATACATCGAGCCGTACATCGAGCCCTACATCTTACATCGAGCCCTACATCCTACATAGAGCCGTACATCGAGCCATACATCCTACATCGAGCCGTACATCGAGCCATACATCTTACATCGAACCATACATCGAGCCCTACATCCTACATAGAGCCGTACATCGAGCCATACATCTTACATCGAGCACGAAATATCCAGTGGATGGGCTACAATATCCAAATACGAACCTCGTGTAAAATAAACGTCAACAACAAAAGTACCTGAGTACCTAGTATTGTGCTATGAGCTACACGTTGAATACAATGCATGGTACAAAGTGAATACAATTTCGGATGTTGAATTTCGAATTTTCACTGTGTACAATGTAATTTGCACTGTGTAATTTTCCTGTTGCAGGCAACGGTTGAGGTATTTCACACATTAGCTAAATATTTTGTCAACCGTAGCCTGTCATTAGTCAACGGAGGAAGTGTTTACGTTATGGTACGGGCCAAACCGTACCATTGGTAAGAGGTCATAGGTGAAGTCGTCGGGTGAAGGCACGCGTCAGAAGCGAAGGAGATCAATGGCGCCGTTGAAGTTACGCTTGCACACCAACTGGTTTCTTTACACATTGGCCATGACCAGAAAGTACAGTACTGCCGCTCATGTGTGCCCTTCAGATGGGTGTATGGGTCTATGGTCTGGACCCATTTACTTGTCTGTTCCTAATGTTTCGCTTTTAACTGCTCTCGCTCTCGAAGGGGGGAGGGAGAGAAAGCACTATTTGGAAAATGATTGTTACACTAATGGTGACTCGGCGGTAGGAAGAAAAACCATAAAATTTGCCTCGACACCCACCCACATGTTGGGTGCAAAAACCCGGGAATCCACGAAGAAGAAAAAATGGTCTCCATCCATCAAGTTAACTCGAGCTGACGGCCGCCCGCCTGCATTTCCCCCTGTGTTGGGCGCCAACTTGGCGCCTCGAGAGAGCGAGAGAGAGACCCCCAAACGACGAGATATCTTCTCATCCAACGAGGAAAGAGGTCGATAGTTAGAGGGAAAAGGAGAGTCTGTGGTGGTGGTCGACTCACTCAGCGATGCTAACTTCTCTGACAAACTTTTCAAAGAGAGTGAAGGGGGACGGAAGGGGGCTGAGATTGTAACGTATTTACTGTATCGTCAACAACGAATTGCGCGAGTGCTGGGGGATGGCCGGATGGGGCTGGGGGACTTGTACAGTACTGTACTGTACTGTCTGTATCTGGTGTTTCGTCTTTGTGTATATCCTTGTCTGTGACGCCAGGCGTCGCCTAACCATCCGAAAGTTTCTTTACTCGAACTGCAATTTTCTATAAAAAAAAAAAAAACAGACACAAGGAGCTGTAGGAAAGTCTTTACTTCCCCCAACGAACGTTTCCAAGGAAGGAGCCGATGTTGGGTTCCATACAACACTGTACAGTAACGCCGAATTCATGAGCCTGTCAAAGAGCACCAGTCATGAATCTACGCCAAAGCAAAGGGGGGGATTGTATGATAAGTCAGTCAAGACACAGACGCTGGACCACCCTGAAGAACCAATTCGTTTCGTTACCAAACACACGAGCTGATTATACCAGACTCCTGTCTTAAATGCCATTTGTTTTCGAGTATTCCGGTCCTGGCTCACTGTTACAAAAACTCCCGCCGCTTCGTACCGCAGATGCGAGACGCCAACTTATGCTCTACATAAATTGGATATCTCAGCCGATGAAATCTTAGTAAAAATGACTAGTTTCGACAGGGCATAAACAGACTATAATGAGCAGATTTTCTATGATAGTATCTCCGTAGGAAATTTTTATAAAACTTCAGTCAAAATTCAAATTCCCAGTCCTCAGTCAAAACAAAATGCTGAATCAAATCAGAGGTAACGTTTCTTCCCAAGATAAAAAATTTCAGTAAAAGGGAGTCGGAATTACAAGTTAAACGTTAGAAAGCCAGTTATGTCCCCTACATTACTGTCAAAGATATTTTGCCAAATTCGAAAATATTAGGTCGATTCTCGCGATCCTACCATCCCTCCTTTTCAAGCCTTGCTCCTTGACTTTTCCGAAACTGCTAATTTACACTTCAACAAACTTGAGATTCAAGATACCAATTTCTTTGTAACCAAGTACCTGAGGTATTGCTGTCAGTGAAATTCGAAACAATGCACTAAAACTTGAATCGTAATCTCCGCGCGCTGTTTTCCCCATGCTAAAACCCATACGCGGTTAAGTCGAAGGTAAGCCTCGACGTTGGCCGCCCATAAAAACACAGCAGTAATAAAAAAAGGAAATTTAAAATGGGCTGTGAGAATGTTATGGCCGGCCAACCCTAACATGGAGTTGGACTTGAGAAAGACGCATATTGTGGGGGCTTTGTATAAATATCGCAGAGACAGCCCCGGCCTGGACGGTCGCCAGTTGCTAAAAACAGGAACTCTGCGCCTTTAAATGCCTTTTTTTGCTATGGAAACTATTTCACTCAAACATTTCAACGCTGTTTTCGGAAAAGCAATGAGACCCCACCAGGCCGCTTGAAATCTTTCCAATCGTTTTTTCATTAACTTACCTTGTACGCTTTGCAAACGGAGACGATAGATTGAACGTCATGGTTGGAATGACGTCCCTCTTGGGTACAAGAGTCGCAAGCTGGCAGTTTGCAGTAGTTGCAATACAAGGCGAGCATTTCTTCGGCGTGTTCGGGACAGTGGCCCATTTCAGCACGTGCTCGTTGAGCTAATCGATTCCGTAGCAGCGTTTTCCCTTGCTTTGGCGGGACCAGCGAATGCTTGGCCAGTGGGCCTCGGGCTGGATGACAACTTTCCTTGCACACGTCACAATAGAAGACTTCGCATTGTTCGCAGAAAATGGCTGCCTCGCGCACTCCTTCGCCTTCACACAGTTGGCAGTGGATGCCCATGTTCTTGCTCTCGCAGTACTTGTCCACGATGTTTTGCATCGCCCGGAACGGAGGTAGATTGTTGACTCCATTGTCGTCAAAGTACACCGTCTTCTTGCACACGGCTTGCGGACACGTGAGTGCGAAACTGACATTGTGCACCGCGGCTGGCGGGACTAGACTCTGCAAACTCGGGGTGCCGACGTAACTACTCGGTCGACTACTACAAACCACACCACTGTCGGTTTCGCTGAGGACCGAGACCTGGTCGATCTCGTTGGAATCCGTGGTCTCGGACACGGAGGAGTCGTTCTCGCCCGCTGAAGCCGCGGTGCTTTGACTTGGGTTCACCGGCGTCTGACTCTGCAACGCACAGTTCAAGCACACGGCGTGGTAGCACGGCAGTAAGACTGCATTGTTGAAAAAATGGTGGCAGGACGGACACCTCAACTCTTCCTCCATGCTTAAGAGGGGTCAGGATGGTCGAAACCACAAAAGATCCAAGTAAAAAAAGGAAGTTCCGGAAGCACTGATTACAAGAAACGGGATCCCAGGGGTATCGTTTCTCTTCTAGCAACCACACAGCATCGAGTCCGACATGTGTCTGAGGGGAATTCAACAGCAGCAGAGGAAGGGCTCCTTGCCAAACTTGCGTAGCTCACTGGCGCTCGGGCTGAGGCTCACTGACATCCACATACTCGATGCACAGGGACATGGGGATGCTGCTGTCTGCCCGAGTTCTACGTCGACGTCAACCCCGGCGTCGCTAGGAAGCACCAATCACCAAACCCACCGCATTTCTACGGCGTCCAAAAACACCCCTAAGGATCGAACGGAGGGGGAATGTGGGGTACCTTTACGAACTCGGGAAACGGGTCGAGACTCATAGACGCCGGGGAATTTCAGCCCCAAATTGCCTTACTGGTGAGCGCCAAAACAACAATGTTGTCCATACGCGATGATCGGACGGACGTAGTCAACAAAACGAAGGGGTTTTGAAAGGAAAATTGTTGCTCTGTTTGGTCTTTTGTAACTTGTTTTTCACGGAACGATCAAGAGTTTTCCTTTCGTCACTTTTTTGTAGTGGGTATCTGGGGCTCCCGCTAACTTGTGAGAAATCTCCACGCGCTGGAACAAAGAAACCAGACTGCTCTGAGCAAGAGCAACGGAACCAAATCAAGGGAAAAAGGCATCCCAAACCCTGGCTATCTTTTTGAACGCTTGCTTTGCTAACTGTGTTCAGTAACGTCCAGATAGCGTGTAGCCTGGAGGGAACAGGCTACCTTTCGCATTGTTATCCCCGAAAACCGGTTCCTTATTTTCCAGCGGAGAGGGAGAAGTGGACGATGGTGCTTGATTGACCGCCAACACCTTTTCATTCCCCAGGTATGCTATGGTGAAAAACCAAAAAGGAGGGAGACCAAAGAGAGGCAGAGAGAGAGAGAAGTGGAAGCTGAAGTGGTCGATGGTGCGAGATGGCGATATGGGGTTAGACATTGGAATGTGGGACGCGAAACCCAAACTGTCTGCGAAAAAAGAAAACTTCCACCTTCTCCACTCCTTCGTACGTCTTACTACTGTACCGCGTTTACGGTCCATTGAAGCTCAAAATCTCATCCAGGTCTTTCAGTTCCATAACAAGATCCTTGAAATTTTGTTTTTTTGATATATTAAATTGATAATTTGGGTAACGAAAGATATAAAGAGAAGATCTGGGTAACGAACCTCGTGTTTCTTCTTAGCCTACAGAGTTGGTAGCCATGGGCTTCTAAGGCTCGTATTCCTGTTCAAAACATGACTTATTTAGTAAAAGAGAAAGTAGACATTTCATGCTCAGTACAGAGTAGATTACAAGTTAAGAAGCATTTTAAGTCAAATTATGTATCAGTTCTATATCTGGCTTTTAATTCTCAATTTCTAGTCTCAGGCGCCAAACTCGGGCCGTGCTGTTTACGATACTAGTTTTAGTTATCGCCACTAGATGCCGGACCTTAATCACAAAATGCGTCACTGCGATTAATTTCGTTGTCAAAATTATGTCATACTTAGAAGCGAATAATTACAAGGAAAATAGCCCAACTGCATAAGAATTTTAAGTAATCTGAGCTTTGGGAAAGTATAAAATATCAGTTTTGTTTATCATTAAGCTCAGTTTATACCAAATGGCCCTGCTAACGATGCGACTGACACCAGCGGTCATAAAACTTCTTTAGCCAACCAATCCTTGTCTGCAACCGATTCCAACCGCTATATCAAACTCTTTGGACCCCCTTCTTTAACAAGCTGTACCAAATTTTAAACTAGACCAGATTTTTCCCCGTTGACGTTAACAAATAGCGTCCAATTTTGGTTAAGGTACGATATCGATCTTAAAAACCCGCTTGGAAACAGTACCCACTAATTCCTCTATACACCTAACTATAGTAACGAATGCCATTCTGCTGTTCTATAGCAACAAGGTTCATTTATATGACGTCAGCGTATCGTCTATAATGTATTCTATAGTCTGAACGCAGCCTGAACATATCTTGGATTTTCCTCTTGCTCCTTCACAGCTCGTAAAAAGTCAAAGAACGTGGATTTTTATGGTGGTTAAAAACTATATTGAGCTTTTCCTTTCCCTATAGAATTCCACTGGAGCACATCGCAATAAAACTAGACACTGGTGGTGCGGTTGGCGCTTCCGAAACCGAATTTCAGCTCAGCTTGGTCTGCAATCATGCTCGCAATGGCTAATGAAGACGTGGCGCCCGGGGAAGGAGCGTTCCTGCAGTGCAACACTCGTTCCTTTAAAACTCCAACTCCCGAGTCAAAGATAAAATCATCCACCAAGTTGCCTGCGGAATCCATGGCTTGAGCACGCACTCCAGACGGTCCCCTGTCACCCCGATCAATCATTCAAGAAAGAAAGCGAACGTCTTAAAGAGGATCATACGCTGTTTCCAAGACGACATGGGACCCCAAAGGCCAACTTACCTAACTACGTCTTCAAGCTTAACAGCCGGGACGTACTGTTGTAGTTGTTTTAACTGTAAGCCGACTGCGGCTGATCGGATCATTTCCCCGAGCCCGAACCGGGCGTATCTGGCAGCCAGTTTGCGAAAACCGGGGTAAGTGACAGTCTGAAGCAACTCCCTCCAGTCCACGTCAGTCCATCTGTCAAAAGGTTGTCATCCCGGAGCTTCTCACAGCTCATTACACGCTCTTTTAAACTCAAAATTTTTCTTACCTATAGCCTTCTCTTCGAAACGCTAATATGGCATTAGGGCCGAGCCATACGTCTCCGTTCATCCTGGGAGTGAAATGAACACCCAAAAAAGGGAAACGAGGATCCGGGACCTAATTACAGTTGTGGTGAAATTTAATTGGATGACAAAGTGTTTTCTTCTTTTGTAACGGGGAAAAACAGGAGAGGAAATTACGGGATATATGTTGCGCTGGACCAGATGGTTTTTACCGGGCTTCAGAACGAGATATTCACCGCGGAAAGGGACAATGAAAGGATCCTTAGCGCACCCGCTCATTACGGCTAATCGATCTGAATGCAGGCCGCCACAGGTTAGGACGTAATCGCACAAAATGACTTTCTAGACGACACAAAAGACATCATCAAAAACATGAATAAAGGGGGGAGGTTACAGGCCAATAAATTATCGTTTTTTACTGTACGTTGTCTTTTGATGTAACGCGAATGGGGCGGGGAGGAGCTTGAGATGCCTCCGAGGCACTGATGGAAACAACTTGGTACTCTGGTACAACACGGCCGCCCATTTTTTGGAAATCTTGGGCATAATGTTGAGTAACAAGTTGCCAATCAACAATCCCTGTACGCGGCGACCATATGGCTTGGATTCCCTAGTAAGGCAAATCCGGGTTGAGAGCGTTCAAAAGAATTTGGGACAGTGATTGTAGCAGCTTATAGAGGAGCTGGATGTAACAAGTTAATCAAACACATAACCAACGTAATATCTCGTGCTTGACAGAAAGATATTCAAGGGTTAAGGTTAAATGCATTTTAGCCATATTTGTGACGAATTCAAAGGCACTGAAGACTCTTCACTACTATCATAGGCTAGGAAAATTCTTTGAATTTAATATTTCTTTGCATATTATTTGTATATTGTTTAAGCATATTTATATCAGTTTAGCTCGTTTAACCGTCAATTGTTACATTCAGATCTTTTAAGCAGCTGTTGGACTGTTGGGTTTCCAGTACACTACCTCACAATGTGGTTCAAGTTGTTTGATTTCGTGCCGGTCAACGAGGCGCACATCCGGGACGCCATTTTGGCGCGCGTTTTCATAAAGCGCGCGCAAACGGGGTAACTCGTCTTCTTCGACGGCAACAATGAGTTTACCGCACTCTTTGTACGGAATACCTTTCTCTTCAAGGTACTTATACGACAGATGTAAACCCTCAACGCATAACTTTGCTTTCAAAGAGCCTGGTTTATAGTAAACTCCTGCATGGATTACGCCACTATTGTGACCGCTTTGATGGAATCCTAATTACAATTGGAAATTGACGTCGCATATGCATAGTGTTTGCCTTAAACTTAAAGCATTTGCTTGCGTTTAGCTATTCATTTAGACAGTTTTGGTCGTATTATAAACACGGGTGGATCACTTACCCAAAGTGGGTTCTTTTTCAACCAAAATTGTATCCAAATGGGGAAACCTGAGCTTAAGTTCTCTGGCAGTTGCAGTTCCTATTATTCCACCTCCAACGACAACAACGCTGCATTCTTTGGCATAGTGCCTAATAGTTGAACATATCCGGTTTATACTTTAAAAAATGGAAGGTCCACGACAAAAAAAAATTAAAAGCAAGAGAGAAGTGGCGGTGCTGTGTTCCCCTCCAAAGTGCAACGAAAAACTGCTTCTCAGAAAATCACTGAACCTAACCAAACCTAGCCAAACTTAACCTAGCCTAATTGAACCAATATAGTAACACTCAAAAATACATGAGTTACACTCTGGAGGGGAACAGCAGCGCCAAGAATCGACGCGGAGGTACCAATAGTAACTTGGGAGAAGAGAAGAGAACCAAAGAGACAGCAGAAAAGACGTCCACTGTAGAGTTATTTACCTGACTTGGATGAGTCTTGGTGTATTTAACAACTTAGCTGACGATAACAGCATGTTACACTAAAGATAAACTGATAAAACGGAGGGTTATTTGATCTTTAAATGCTTGTTTCCTCAAACACAAATACCACACCAGAGATAAAAAGATGAGTCAAGTTGCACTGTTTCTCTGAATCTTGCAATTAAGCGTAAAACCAATAGAGGGCGTATACTGCTTGATTGTCTGTGAAACTCCTAGGAAAAATCAAATCCTTTCTTGTAATTAGGATGCGCTGGGGTTGCTGGAGTCTTGTTTTGGTTGAATTTGAAGTTCAGGCGGGAGTATATAGAAGAGGATTGATGAGATATGGCAAGTGAAAATGCTCCAGTAATTCTAACCATTCCCAATCTTTCTTTCAATGCTATTCCTTTCATCGCAGTTCATATCGGTAAGTTAAACAAATTTCTAACCTTTTATCTCATTTTTGCTGACCGTTACTAAAATTCTTGTTTTGTTCTTGTTTATTGCAGGAGCTGGTCGACATGCCACCAAACATTCAAAAGAGTATAAGAAGCTCTGCAACAAAGCCTGCGTAGTGGTATGAATGATAATCTTTATCCCCTGTGATAAATGTCATATTGTATTGTAATTTTTGCTATTTAGGCGATGAAAGATTTGGATTCGGGGAACACAGCCTCTTCAGCTGCAAGTTTAGCGTTAGCTGTCTTGGAAGACAGTGATCTTACAAATGCTGGACGAGGATCTTGTTTAAACCAAGAAGGACGAGTTGAATGCGAGGCGGCTTTAATGGAAGCTCGGGGGTTCAAATGGGCTGCCGTTGGAGCATTACAAGGCATAGCTAACCCCATTCACGCGGCTGAAGAACTGCTAAAGATGCAGCAAGAAGAAGATTCTCACATTCTCTCCAGAATGCCTCCGTGGTAAAGAAGATGAGAACTGCACTTTTATTGTTATGAAAAAAGTTAACAACTTTGTTCTATTTCAACCTAATACCATGAAGCCTGTTGGTTGGCGAGGGAGCATACAATTTCGCTGTCCAACGAGGCGTCAAGCTGGCAGATACTACCGCACTAGTCACAAGTATATATATAGTCTTGTTCTTAATTAACTTGCAGAAGAAAAAAGTTGCATTTAAGGTAAAGCTCGTCTGCAGTATGAGTCGTATAGCAAACGACTAGCGCAAGCCAGGGCTATAAAGCGGCGCAAATTGGAAGAAATGGGCGACAGAGAAGCAACCGCAGACGGAGCTAGTTCTGCCAAAAAACTCGCTTTGGACGCCCAAAGTGATGGATGTCATACTTTGGTGAGTAAAACCATCTACTCGCATTTTTTCATTCTTGGAGGTAATCTCTTGCTTGGTTTTATGCATTAGTAATGGGGTAAGTGCATTAAGGTTATTGGAAATCTCAGTAAAATTGTGTATTGGTTTAGGATACCGTCGGTGTGATCGTGATGGATAGCACGGGTCACGTGGTTTCGGGTGCTTCGTCTGGCGGCATAGCGCTGAAACACCCTGGAAGACTCGGGCAAGTAAGCCGCGGTTTATTCCTCAATTGCATTTTATTTCTCAACAATGGTCTCTGTCTGGTACCATTATAGGTATCGCCAGTAACTGTTTTTTTAAACTTTACAAACTATTTTGGAAATGATGACAGAAAAGGGAAAATTCTTTCCTTTATGAAATTCGACACGGTAAACAAAGAAAGTAGACCTCGTAATTCAGCTCATATAACATCAAGCAAAAGAGAAGAAAACAACGTTAAAAACCAGGCTTATATTACAAAGTTGTGTACAGATGTAGATGGATGCTTGATACTGAAGAATATTCATTGTTTTCATAGTCATTATTGTCCTTGCAAGAGTGCAAAACTCTCGAGGAGGATTACAATGACACGTTGAGCCATGTATAAGACTCAGCGTCCCATAATGCACGGATGGCTTAGGATAACTATCACGACTTGTAGAGTCTCTGACATATTAATCTGGCTGGTTTAGTACTCTATATCACTGCATAACTCTTTATCCGCGTTTCATTGATAGTATTATAGTTGGGTGTGCTCCAAAAAGAGTACGGGGATAAGAACAGGCATGGCGTTTGTGTGAAAAGAAGAGCACGTGTACCCTTAGTGTACGCGTGTGGCTTGGGTATACGTGATTGATAAGGAGTTACGGTTCCATAGGTTTGCCACTATGGAGCAGGCTGCTGGGCTGAAGAAAGGGGCGACAAATGCACTGGAGTCGTGACAACCGGCTGCGGAGAGCAATTAATCAGAACTTGCTTAGCCAAAGAAGTTGGGACCACTTTATTAGAGACTTCAGACAGTTTTTCGCTTCATCATGTCATCCAAAATAAGTTTATGACTTCCCCTGCCTTAACGGACGATGTGGCCAAAGGTCATGGCCTGGTTTGTGGAGGTCTGGGCTTTATTTACTTCCGAGAAGAGAAACGTTGTGAGCTGCATTTTTGGCACAGTACCGCCTCTTTAGCGCTAGGGTACATGACAGGCTTATCTCCTAAACCTGATTTTGTACTTTCGCGAATGAACCTTGACAACGAAGGCAAAGCGTTTCAGTTACAAATGGTTTTGCAAGAAATGAACAAAAACTCGCCTTTGTAGCTTTCCAAATTTATATACGTTTATTGCGCCCAATAGAAAATAAATGCGAATAATTCGAAGGTTTCTGAATTTACCGATCCTTATCGATTGTGTCATTTACATGACACTCAGCAAGTGTGAGTCTATAGCTTTTACAAGATTATAGGCTCAACTTTGATGGTTGCAGATAACCAGTAAGTTAAGTTTTCGTTTTCGTGTGTAGAACTTTGCGAACCTTTACCCGGACATTTTCAAATTCTTTTTTTGTCAAATGCCGGTGCGTGAGACAAATGTCGTTTCGACATCCTATGGGGACAGTAAGTTAAATGTCGTTTAGACATCATATATGGGGACAAATGTTTCAAGTGGTTGCTGGTCGCAGATAATACTTGGACATAAAAAGAGCAAATATGCTTGAGGCGATATAGGGGCTTCACGTTCGCATAAAGGAAGTTTTCGCCTTGGGAACGAAAAGTTCCGTTTTCATAAGTAAAACTTTAGCGAACCTTTAAATGGACGTTATCAAACTTTCCATTGTTAAATGCGGGGTGTGGACAAAATTCGCTAGAAAATTCTGGGGACAGAAAGTCAAGTGTTTCAAGTGGTTGGTCGGAGATAATACTTGGATATGCTAAAAGCAAATATGCTTGAGACGATAGGGCTCGTTCGGATAGGAAGGTTTCGCCATGGACACGCAATATACATTCGTGATTTACTGCAGATCTGTGCACTGATAGGCTGTGACTGTGACGGCGTACACGTGAACAGGAAAATCAAAGAGCGAAGAGCACTGATTGATATACTTGTAGTGAGATCAGTCTTAAAAAGGATCTTTATGATTACTTCTCAAGTGGAAGGTTCGAAGATATAACCGTTTGGTATACTTTTTGACCTGTCGCACGCAATACATCTTTCGAGGTATCCGAAGGGCACTGATATGCGTGTCCGGAGATCAATTCTTTGAAACCGCAAAGAAGCGAAAGAGGCCATGCACACTAATCCAGAGATAGTATATCTAATTAAGGAAAAAGTATAGCTAATAAATCCGGAATAAATTCTCACACTTGATTGCGTAACACAAATTCCGTTTTGCATTGTAAAACTGAATTATTTGCACCTGCAATAAACTTTAGAAGTATCTGCAAATCAAAGCAGAATAGGCGAATATGCGAATGGTCAGTTATGAACTATTAATTTGTTAAAAATAACGGAAATATCACAAAGTGTACTTCGATTGTATTAATTTTCTCTTACCTGGGCTTTGTAGAAAGTTTCTTGGAGGGTTTTTGTATTTAATATTCATATTCCGTGAAGAAATGTAGGTATACAGTTGATCCATTTAAGTAAGTATTGCGGTAAAAGCACCGCGAAATTTCGACATTAGTTGTAAGTATCGTTTTACTGTTTGCACTCCGTCTGGAAGTTTCTACACATTTATAGAAATTAATATAATTCACGGAATTATATTAAGAAAATTGTAGATCAGAGCTTTTCGCTGTGTCCATTTGCATTCCTTTCCAGGTCCGCTTCGCGTCAAGGAAAAGCTTCTGTTCAGATGGCACTCGTACTTATAGGTCCGGATTGACTCCTAAAGATATGAGTCGCGATTAGATCACGTGACTATGATGCTTGCCGGGAGTCTTAAATAGCCGTGAAGAGTTGCAGAAAAACATCATTGCAGAAAAACATCATTGCTTCATCACAGCTATAAACTTTTGTTACGAAGTATTCCTAAGTTAAGCCTTACCGTTAAGCTTCGATCTTCGCAACATTCTGGTACGTTTAAACTTATCTTTTCAAACTTTGCTTACTATTTCATACATTCGCGGTTTCGAATGCTGCAGTAATTAAGTACGAATCCGGCTCTTAAGCTTTTACAATTGCGCTAATTACCTATTGTAAGAATTCAAACTTTTAGGCTACTTTTAGGGGGAAATTTGAAGTTAAGCGAATTATTAAGCAAATCTCGCTTCTAGATGAAATAAAAACTGCCCAAACTTGACTTAACTGTGCATATTACGTGTAATCTCAATTATTCTTACCACTTACAATAGTAAAATTCGTAACTTATTAATAATAGTTCTGATAGTCGTGTGTTAAAGAACATTACAAACTGTTATACCAATAAAACTTATCAAACATTGAATAGTTTCTTTAAATAATCTTCTATTTGTGTCATTTCTGTTATATGTCGTAATTTATTATCAATATATATTAGAATCAGGTATATAATAGAGAAAATGAGATAGGTTACATTAGATTTTTTGATGTTAGAAACACGTAATTTAAATTCTATTTATATTTCACAATTACATTAACAAGTCATTTTTTCGGTACAATTTGATCAATTCGATACAAGTCTTTCAAGGAAACATCTCCGGCCCCTCTTTCCAGTGGCTTAGGCTGAAAATAATAAAGATTAATCTATTTGCAACGAGTTAAATAACTAATTAAGGTTTATTATACCTGGGAAGAGTGAGGTTTCCAGCCAATCATATTTAATATATGAAACGTGGCTGGGATAGTGCCATCTTCATGACCATACATCGCTAAACAAAGAGTAGCATTATTGAAGTAGTAATGTAGTTGAAGTTTCTAGGTAGACTCAATGTTATTACTTTGGTAGACCGCAGATGCGGCTGTTAAAACATCTTTGTGTAATCGCAACGGTCGATTCCATGCTGCGTTATTTTCTCCCATTCCTTTCAAATCTTGTACCAAGTGTAGCAAGGAAGGATAGCCCACTTTGATATCTTCGGTATCCTATTAAACACACATAACTCAGTAAGACAAACAAGTGCAATAGTGCTAAATCACTTGCAATTGTAAGCATATTGAAACCAGCACGGTTCATCAAGCTCCCAATGTCCTGGACTGTAACAAACGGGGATATATGTGGTGAAACGCCCTACTGGAACCCAATTTTAGACTATCTGGTTTCTATAGTAGCATTTAGATCTTTCTATTCATTCCATACTCCTTTCCTTTCCATTTCTGCTGCCTGCAACGAGCTTCTCAATTCAAACAGCGTGTCGCCACCAAACATGGCGCCCAGAAACACCCCATCAGGCCGTAGGATTTGCTGAATCTTTTGAAACACAGCCGGTAGATCATTTATCCAATGCAAGCTATAAAAACATCAACCTTTCGTTAGCAAACCAATTTAAATTCTACATTATAATTACCTCAAACTGCTAACGACCAAGTCCATACTCTCGTTCGGAAAGTCCAACAACTCTTCATCCAGACATTTCTTGGTGAAAGGAACAATTTGAGGCGGTGTTGCTTGTTCAAGATACTCCTTAGAAGTATCACACATTACAATATGACCAATACAATCCTAAAATCAGGTCTTTGTAACAACTCCTTTAGGTTTTAAAAGATTTTTTAATATTATTACGTCTGTAATATGGCGGCTGACGTATCCTCTGCTACAACCCAAGTCCAGAGCATTGGGAAAATGCTTCTTTATATCAAAAATGCGATCCGCTAACCGAAAACCAATCTACAGAAAGGCAAAAGCCAAACATATTATTAGACTTCATCGGATAATACATTTTAATGTAAATAATAAGTTACTTCTTCTTTAAGGTAATCGTAGACCTCAACTTCTGGACTTTTCGCTGCGACATTTTTCTGCTTTTGCTTCGTTTGACGGTCAAACACATTCATTGCACGCTGCTGGGAATAACTGGCAGTGCGTTGGTAAGACCCAGGCAAACATCTCAGCAATCTCCAACAATGAAATGCCATTCGCATTCCTATTAAAAGGCAGGTTGTATCTAAAAAAGTAAAGAATATAGGCTTTAGTAGGCGTAAGAAAATCCCAAAGGTCGAATACTACATTCTTAGGCCTGTATATGACTGCACAACAAGATTGAAATGAATGATATACTGATAGTACTTTATCTGTGCTAGGAGACTGGCTGTAGCATAAGGTATAGGACGAGTCCAATATTTTATTGAAGGTTACTTTTTTATATTATATCAAAGCCGACAATAGACAAGAGCAGTCTCCAAGATTTTTGCCAACCAAGAGCGGGAAAGATAACAAGTGGAGAATGGAGAATCTTTCAGGATAGGCCATCCGGAACGCCCCCTTTAAATAGCGGACGGCCCTGAGTCGCAAGTTTAGTCTCCTTTTGTCTGACGTAGTTGAACGACACGTCGTACTGAAGGTCTCTCAGAAGTGTTTAGCTGTTTTAACTATTTACCACAAGTATATTTTTTTTGCATATATTTCCTGTTCATCTACTTCTTTATAACTAATTCATTCTGATTCATCCAATAGCTTTTCGTGTGTACCTTTTTATTAAGATTAAGCGGTTGATTTAAATTAAATTCGTTTAAATATTTTCCTGTTCATTTTTAGTTTAGAAATGGATGTTGATTACAGTGACGTTCCCTTCGGGATTTTGGCTTGGCAGAAGCTCTCAGGTTGGTGTTGTAGACGTACTTTGGTCCGAAGAGAAGTGGCGTAAGTCTTTAAACCAACATTAGCTAATTAACTACCAATTTTGTGTGATTATTAAGATGCTAATATTCGTAATTATTATACTTTTGTTGCAGGTACCGTCTTTTATTGCTGTTCCTCACATATATAAGCTACCTTTGCTACCACATGTCGAGGAAACCTATTAGTGTAGTCAAAAACGTCCTCGTCCGTGACTGCAATAGCAGTGATCTCGAACCTCCTCCAAATAACACAAATGAACATTGGTGTGAATGGGCGCCGTTTGGTAAGTCTCCCAAAACTCTAGTGGCTTCTTCTATCCGCTCCCGAGCCACCGCTCTTTACTTTCTTGACCTCACTTTGACCTCTAGGATTCCTCTTTCTCTTCCAGTGTTCGAACCCAAGCCCAAACTTGATCCGCACTTGGTCTTATTTAGTAACCCCCAGGGATCGCAGGTAGTCTGAAAAGACTGAGGCGTCTGTTCTTCACCGTTTTACACTTTCAAAGAGTTTCCAGACATGGAAACTTTATTAAAGGGAAACCTTAATATAGAAAGCGGGGTCAAGTTTGGTAGCAAATATGTCGTGAGCAACATCTACTATACCTGCCTTTGTCTTTTACCTTCCATTTACTTTATCTCGTAATGCTATGATGGACTTTACGCCTCTAGGCTATAATAATGTATCTTGTCATTTGTAGATGGAGACAATTCACAAACTCTGCTCGGCGCTCTGGACTCTGCTTTCCTATTCGCTTACGCCGCTGGCATGTTCGTCAGGTAGGACAAAAAGATACCGACATGGAAACCGTTTTTATTTTATGATTTTTTTTTGTGTTACGGCGGGCCCATTTGGGGCGGGACATAACATTATTGGGCCGCCGGCCACGTTATCTCAGATAATTATTGCTCTCCATGCGTCTGTTAATGGTTCCATTCACTTTTTATCTATGAGTTTGTAATTTAACGCACGAAGCATTTCTCTCATATGAGTCATTGAAGATATCTTTCTTGTCTACTTGATTTACTTCCTTTTACACTTGAGAAATTCATTAAATAATCTTTCTTGGTTATTTTTTAAAAACCTCCTTGGTCTAATTTGTATGAATATGATGAGGGGTTTGCTTTAATTTGGTATTCTTGATTTAACCTTGATTTAATTACTGGTTTTTCTTGCTTTGATTATCGCTATAATAATGAGGTATTAGTGAATAGGACCTTACTTATTTGTTATCATGAAGTAAGTCTTTATTCCTAAGACGATAATAACTTGTTATGGGATTAATTCGTTATTTTTTAAACATACAGTGGTTCTTTACTGTTAAGACATTAAGTTTAGTTAGGTTATTTAAAGCTAGTTATTGATGCTTTAAAGCTAATTATGATGTTTTTCGTGTTTTTGTAGTGGCATGATCGCAGAGCGAGTCAACTTGCGCTATTTCCTGTCGATTGGGATGATCATGTCTGGGGTTTTCACCTATCTGTTTGGTATGGCGTACAGCTTGAATATTCACTCGATGCCGTACTTCATTGCAGTACAAATATTTGCGGGCTTATTCCAGGTAACTTGCAAACTCCCCCCCCCCCGAGCTGTTGTTATCAAGCCCTTTTCTTTTTGTTTAGAGCACAGGATGGCCTGGAGTAGTAACCGCAGTTGCTAACTGGTTTGGCAAGGGCAAGCGAGGTAAGTTTAAGTCTAAGAATAGCGCATTGTTCAGCTTTTCTTTTCGTCCGATTCAAGGTTTAATTTTCGGGTTCTGGAACTCGCATACCTCAATTGGCAACATCGTGGGTACTTTGATCGCCGGCCATTACGTAGAGACCAACTGGGGTCTTTCTTTTATTGTCCCCGGCGCCATTATTGGCGTTGTAGGCGTACTTATTTTCCTTTTTTTGGTCTCGGATCCGCAATCTGTGGCTTGTCCTACGCCGAATCATCATGACAATGAGGTAAGAATGCTTGGGAAACCGAAAATTGATGTTGACATTCAAGCTTCTTACGTTTTTAAATTGGTCGGGGATTTTGAATTGTCTTAATTTATGAAAGTTGTCTTAAATTTGTCGTATGAAAGTTGCCATGATTACGTTATGTATATTTTCTTAATTTTTGGAGTTCCATATTGTTTACGTTGCCCACCCCAAAATCCCTCCCGATATGTCTGGTGTGTATTAGCAAAGCAATTGTGTTCAGGGTATGTGCGGCTACGAAAGTTTGCCCGACATGGCTGGGGATGTCCGGGGTCGCTTGCCTCGTAGACGCAGTCAAAGACGCTCTGACCTTGGCCAGGATGATGATGAGCAAGCATCCCTTTTGGAAAACACTACGGTAAAAAACCATTACGGCCGCAGCGTAGCAACTTTTTATACACGCACCGTGTAGCAAGTGTTGTGCTAAAATTGCCATTGCATGGCTCCATTTTAAAAGGCCATTCGCCGCTTGAAATGCTACCTATTCTTTACTGCAAAAAAAAACACACACTTCAGCATCAAAGCACCAGCTTGTCCCGCTTATTTGTTTTATTTAGTCAACCGGAGTTACCACAGTGCTTAAATTGCTTTTAAAAAACAGCGAAAAAGTTCCAAAAACGTTTCGGTTTTTGAACTCCTTTTGAGTTCAAAAACCGAAATCATTGAGTCCGAAACCGCTTAATCGGCTTCCGCGTTTGGATCCGAAATCGACATTTCGGGTTAAAAACAGCGTTTGCGGGTTGAAATTTCGAACATAATTTGAATTTTGGTGCCTAACAATGGAATTTTGTTCGTTGAGTGCGAAATTACTGTGGAAACTCTGGTTCTTTAATTGCGCAGCTTGTGTTTGTTGCTTATTTTCTTGTTGACAGTATGGGTGGAAAGGTGTAGCACGTAGGTAGTCCCAATTTTTTCGCATATTTCGGCTTTTATTAGCTACTTTTTGTTGGTAGTTTTGTTTTTGACTCGGTGGCAGCCAATGCGTTTGTCTAACAATTAAATAATGGTTTTCCTTTGGTGCGTTTGCCTGTAGGTTAATACTGAGCAGGAAATGCCAGACAAAGCAAACAGTGTTCCGAGCATTAGTACGACTGTCGACAGCGAAGTGTCGTTTGCTACCAGGAGTAGCGAAAAAGCAATTAGTTTTTATGACGCCTTGTTCATTCCGGTAAGTTTTGCACAGAATTCGACTAATTTTCTGGGACTTGGATATAGTCATAGTTTGAACTTTTTATCCATTGTTCCGATACCAGGGTGTCATGGAATTCTCCTTGTGCCTCTTTTTTGCGAAACTTATCAACTACACTTTCTTGTTTTGGCTCCCAAAGTACATCAAGGAATCGAGTACTTATTGACGTTGGGGCGCTGGATTATCAGTGTAACTAACGGTTATCTTCTTGTAGCTACCTTCACTGCTGGAGAAAGTGCGGATTTATCAACCTTGTTCGACGTAGGCGGTATCGCTGGAGGTATTATTGCAGGAATGCTCAGCGATAGCACTGGCATGAGCGCAGTCGTCTGCGCTGTTATGCTTGTTTTCTCCATTCCTATGGTAAGCCTTTAATAATCTCAAAATAACTCAAATTTGAACAAATTCGGATACATTTCAATCATTTTCCGAAAGAAATCATGTCACAAACCCGAACCGAATCCACCTCGGAAGCTTTAACTAAATCCTTTCTCTATATTGCATTTGAATATTGTTTTAAACTATCTTTTAACTGTTTCAACAAATTTATCATACTTAATTATTTTATTTAAATTTAGTTGATCAAGAGAGATAGTTTTGTGAAACAACTTGTACAATGCGGATATGGATTCGGGTTGAGTTGAAAGCAAGATGAGTTTCAAGCCTTAGAAGTGTTTTCGAACGTTTTCAATTGGACTTTTGACGCAGCCTCGATGTTAAAATTAGATGTTAAGATTTGATATAAGATTTGTATATTAACTCAGGAATTATTTGGTTTTCTAGTTATTCGTGTATCAGATGTTCGGAGCTACGAGTTTGGGCATGAACATTGGTCTCTTGATGGTTGTTGGATTGCTTGTCAACGGTCCATATGCCTTGATTACCACCGCGGTTTCCGCTGAACTCGGCACGCACAAATCCTTGCTAGGTTCAGCAAGAGCTTTGGCTACTGTAACAGCTATTATTGACGGAACTGGATCGATTGGTATGTTTCTAGTTTTCCCCTTTTTTGTTTCATTTTTCTTATTTTTCTGCGATTTCTCTTTGTATTCTTTAGGAGCTGCGGTGGGTCCATTGTTGGCTGGCCCAATATCCACGTACAGCTGGAATTATGTATTTTATATGCTCATGGCTGCATGTGTAGCCGCCTTATTGGTAAGTTTATTTGACATGTTGACAACATTCTGATTCTGCGAAAAACATTGCTAAAAATTGTTTGCCTTGTATTTACAGTTACTTACCAGACTGGTGAAACACGATATCGAGAGGTTTAGGGAGAGGCGCCGAGAGGTGCGGGACAAACTTGAGCGTATCGCTTAACACTTCGTTTTTATTTGTATTTATGATTGCTGAAGAACATATACTTGTACGGCTGGCGAGCCTAATTTGAGTGCTTCAATGAAACATATTTTACCGAACCATTTCGCGCAAAAAAGAAGAAATAACAAAGTGATACAAAGAGGGGACCAGATTGAGTATTGCACTGTTTTAAATGCACTGAATTTTTCCGACCCCCGAAAAGCCCTTAAGGGTAGGGTTTTTGCGTGGACTTTGAATTGTGCACCATTTTTTCGCAAAGATGGTGCCAAAGATTTTTTGGTGCCTGGATATTCCCGCAGTTTTATAGCATAAAGAAATTAAGTAAATACACGGATTCATTGTAAATAACATGTATAATACAGTACAATAATTTTACGTAAAAAAATAAGAGAAGTACATTTTATGGAATGCCTCGAGGGATTACAAAAGAAATTTCGTCCCCAAATGCGCCCCAGGCGGCTCGATTTTGCTGGAACACTACAGTCCAACTGATGAAAGCTGTCGCAAATATTAACGCTCCAATTCCAGACAGAATAACATCTAATAAAGTAAATAATTGTAAAAATAACTTATTGTGCATACAATATTCAAACTTACATCTTTTGATTTGTTTCTGTTCATCGTATGGACTGGAAAAGAAGGCTTCTTTGAAAAACCAGACTGTGTTTATGGCCCAGAGAAATGGCAACAGCGCAAAACCAGCTAGGCAATTAAAAAGAAATTAAATACTCCAATACTCAAAAGGTAATTAATAAGTCACGCAGAAATATCCGTTCTGACAGACGGATAATTCATTAATTGCCCCTTGCTTTGTTTGTCATTTGCCAGCTGCTAGACACGGTATTTAAAAAGCATATCGGCCCAAGTTTAAAAAGCATAATTTGCACGTGTAAGCAATTTGACTTACCCCTGAAGTACCACCTGCAAAGCTCCAACTTTTTGTCATTTGCCATACGCGTGACATCCATCTTGTTGTCGGGACTAGAGTACTACGAAACTTCCACTTGTTCGTGAAGATCAAAAAAGACTAGAAAAAGGTATGTCAATGACTAGATTCGATAATTTAAACATTTTTCTACTACCTTTTTAAAGTATCTTTGCGTTATATCTTCGCTTATCAACAATGAAAACACTAAAACAGAAACGTACTGAAGTAAATAAAGTTTAGTGATACTAATTGATGTTAGATGGCTCTAGTATCGAGTTTTGTGGGCGTTCTTGCAGTAAAACGATCTCCTCATTAGAGGAATATTACAATCCTTGCCAAAAAAGGGACGAATAGACAGCACCTGTTATCGTAGACAGCGCCTAAGGCTGTATGCTCGCATCCTTGAGACAATCTGAGACCTTGGTGTTTAATTCACCTGTTTTATGTATGATCGCAATAAGTGTATAGTGCCATATAATACGCATGTGCAATTAAGCTTCCCACACTTAATAAAAAAGGTAAGTCAACGAATTTTCATTATTAGGACTTTCCTTCCTAAGTTTTACGTTTATTTCAAACACAAACACGAAAACGCTCGTTTAAGTTTCATATCATAACCATTGTTATTTAATTGTCAGACTAGAAATTTACAAAGCGATTCAACTCTTGGCTTTTAATGGAGGAGATAGATTCTTTTCAAATATCGTTGAAGGCACAAACTTCCGCTCTTTTAAGCTGCCGACATTGGCGGGTTCATTCAAATCTCTATTGAGCAAACGTTCGTCTCTTTCTTCTTGAATGCTGTGGTTTAATGCTGGGGTAAAACGTTTAGAAACCAAGCTTTCAATTTGGTAACCGATAAATCCTATCGTGCCAGCAACAGGTAAAAGGAAGTAAGGCGAAAGCCGCTGAAGAGCTTGAAAAATTACTGGCCACATTCTCCCTATAAAAAACTAACAGAAAGGCTCAGTTTCGCATTTAAAGAATTTATTCAAACTAAGGTACGCACTTGGTGCAAGGAGCTTAAGCTCAGGCAGTACAGCTAATTAACTGGGTCACGTCACTCAAAAGAATGACACTTCTAATCTTTCGGCAATCCAACGTCTTGCCCCTTCAAAATAGGCAATTGGCATGTCGAGGGGTTTAGTTTAGTGCTGCCATCTAGGGCCGGACATTGGAGGCCGTCCGGTCATCTTGAACTCGAGCGGAAATTGCAAAATTAGATAACCTATCTTTAACTTATCACTTGAAAGTGAAAATATGTTATTGTTATAAAATTTCGGGTTATTTTCATTTTGTGCTGCAATGCTATTTACACTATGAGGGTTGTTGATAAGTACAAGGTCATCCAGATGGGTTGGCATAATTTTGGGGCATTGGGATATATAGTCCGAATAATTTGACTTTTTGTCTGTTTTCATTTGTTAATTAATGTGGAAATTCCATCTGATCTACGATACAACATTATAAAATTTCAAACGGTTAAGAATCCCAATCGAATTTTTTACATTCCAAAAGGATATAGTTTTCAATTCATTCTTGATATTTAAGTAATATTATCTTTTTGGCTGGGGCAGTTTCCTTAATTTTCTAAGCTCTAGAACCAATTGAGGTCTCTTTGGTCACATTCCTGTGCCGCATATTTTAAAGGAAATCGGTCGAAAGAGCTGTCATCTACCAAATCTTCCTCCCATTCACTTTTGCTTTTGAACTTTGAAGGGCATTACCATCTGTGAAGTTAAAAACTGCTTACGAAGCTTGAACTAACCAAGAAAGGCAAACTTTTTCTAAAGATGAGATGAAACTACTTAAAGTTTATATGGTTGAGCATTTTTACACTGTCTTCTCATCGTAGGAAATCCCATCTGGGCTGTGCCTGCGATGGTCTCGAAATAAAAAAAAAAAAAATCCCATCTGGAAGTAGACCTTATATCCCAATAATACTCGAGTTCAATTGATCTGTCGTGAAATGTTGAGCACACACGCTTCTGTTTTTTATCAGCCGCCATTCTGCATTTTATTCAATGCAGCATTGATGCCTTGAATAAACATTAGCCATGCATCACGGAAGCAGAACAAGCCTTTCTTGTAGCCAGACACGAAGAATTTGTACATCGCATCATTTACTTCTTGGCAATCTCTTCTAAAACACACGCATAACAAAACAAGAAAAGAAGATTACAAGCAAAGAAACAGACGTGCACTTTTGCTCGGTTTTGTCACACTATTTTACCGCGATCGATCTCTTCCCACGGTATTTATAAAAGCTGACGTCAGAAGCTTCTATAGGGTCAAGATATCATTAAAATCTCCTTCATTTCCATAAAAGTGACATAAAAGTTTATTTCGACAAATAATAGTGGTAAAATTTAGACAATAGATTTAACAGAACGTACATAGAAAACTTCGAGCCAGACGGTGTTTTCCCCCAATAATATGCTTTATAGTGTAAATAAGCTATGTAGTCGTATATATTTCGACTTATTCTAACTTAATTTCCTCGATTGTGCCACTGCAGTAAGACAGGAATGTCTGCCTTGTTTAGGTTCAAGCTTTTTACGCACAATTCGCGCTCCGGAGTGTGCACTGACGCGCTCAAAGCCGCAACAACTTCCACTAACCTAGAAAATTTCCTTGTTTACTATCATAGTACCTATAAAAATTCCATAATTTACCCAAAATATTCTTCTAAGGCAGTACAAAGGCTTAAGAAGACCATATGATCCTTTAAGTCCGTTGACAAGACCAAACTTTCCAGCTTGAGCACGATAGAAGGCACTACAAGAAAATGGCGCCAAAGTTTAGGTCATTTCAAATTTTGGCGGGAAAAAGATCTTACGATGAGTTGAAGAGACGATGGTAGACCCGTTGAGGGTAAATTGTCCGTTTCCGAGGGTGAGAAGGTACGTGTCGTTAGCCAGTATTGGCAGGTATATGTTGTTTGATAAACCCAGGACGTTATAGCTCGTCGACGGGAAGTATTGCTCGGAATATAGTAAAGCGCGGCAACACTGGGGCGGCAAACATAACTGCAGTCGAATTAAAGGTTATTATCGGTATTTGAACGGTGTGTGTCATGAATACTTGGCACGCTGAAACTACTGCAGCTGTTTCCTCAGCCGTTCCCTGGACTACAAGCTGGCGACCGTTTAACAAGTGTGTTAACAAGGCTCTAAACACTTCACGCCCCAGATTCGTCGCGATTCTACGCAGTTCGCCTACCGCAGATACGCCATTACCGTTGAAACTACTGTAACTAACGCCGTTCGAGACAGCTTTGATTGCCGGCTGAGTGAGTTGGAGTAAACCGCAGAATTCACGATGTAACCTACCAATTAGTTTACAAAAATGAGGCAGTTAGAGGTAAATAGACACGATTTCGGGTGTTTTTACCATGAGAATAAGTTGCCATTGCCGGTAAGGTTGATGATAGAGCGGGCTACGCGAGTGTCGGGTTTTGGGGAAGTAATCCAGGTCTGCCCCGTTAACCGGATTGCTCGTTGTGGACTCGTAATCTGTTCTTGGTCGTAAACCTGTAGAGGTTTTAGACTGCGGTTAGCTTAACGTTGAGAAGATTGCAGGGATGGAATGGTTATTACCTTGGCAGCTTGAGCTTTTAGGTCTTCAATTGTGTCGCGGATCTTGGGAACCACGGTTGGCCACGAGGATAAGAGCACTTGCTGGTTTTGATGGATCAGAATTACGCTGTAAAGGCGCTGGAAACCACGCGCATGCGCGTCTTTGATGATAAACGTCTGCGAAAGGACGTGGCCTACTGACGGGTCGCTGAAAAAGAGGGACCCTTCTCTACAGGAGCTTACCTAAAGACAATGAACAAGAATAGAATAAGAATTTGCTATCTTTCAAGATTCGTTTTCAAATTATTCAAATTCTTGTTTCAAAATGGGAAGAAATATTAAAAATAAAAAAGGAGAAACGGAAGAAAACTCGTTGTCAGTTTCTATGAATGCTTTCAAGTATTGAGATTGGATGTTCTCTATTTTCCAAAGCATTAAGTTCTGCAGTTCTGCGCCATCTAGTTCAACGTGCAGGTTCTTCAGAGGGGGTGCGAAAGCGTGAGAGAATATTTGTTAGGCCGAGCGCTGTCACGCTACGTCCATAAATATAGCGCTAAAAGAAGGGATAAACACAATACGGAGTTCTTATTTAACGCCGTTTTTACTTGCGTGTTTACTTAGTATTTAGTATACTTGCGTGCTTGCTTAGTATTTAGTATGCTTGCGTGTTTAGTATACTTGCGTGTTTGACTTGACTTAGATTTTACGATTATGGATTTTCGGGCGCCAAAAGAAAACTTAGCGCCGCCCCACCACTTCTACCGAGCGCGCCCACTGCGCATGCGCACCTGGACTCGCTCGACAACAATGAAAAGGCTAGAAAGGGACAGCTGAAAGAAGTTGTTGAAAGTTTTCTAAATATGTTCCAAGTTTTCTCGCGTTTCCTCCGCTTTAAGATAGAAGCTTTTTGAAGATTTGAGAGTAAAAGTACCTACAAACTGAAAAGCTTTGTTAAATACCGATTGCAAGTTACTTATTCTAGTCATTCACTAGCGGGCTTACTTCAGAGCTCAGGCTTCGTACACACGCTTGTTGTAAGTACGCAGTGCTCGCATCTTGGGAAGATGGGCCTCCCAAGTAACACGCTTTCCTCTCTTCATCTTTGGTATGATACGACAGGAAATCATTGCTAAAGGGGCAGCAAGCCTGTGAAAAAATACTCGTAAAAACCCCCGCCAAAACTCCGACTCATAGTACGCGCTTTTTCCGCTCATCCCTAGATGGCGAAATAGGCAACTGCGTCAAGGTTATGTTTGTTGTGCATTACTTCGCAAGGCTGGATCACTTTTTCTGCATATTTCGCACAACTGCAACTCTGTGTTTCAGCACAATTTGCCTCGGTTATAACTGCTTTCGTTAGGAATAGCACTCGGGGTCCGTGGTGTTCACAAAAATGGCATAAAGCAGCCAAGGCAGAGCTATAACTTTCCATTTTCTCGATCGCTACTCCCCCCTCTTGTAAGCCGCGGTTCAGCATTCAGGCTCTTTTTTGAACCGCGAGCGAGGATATGCGTCAGCCCTGAGGACAACAAACAAGAAGGAAAAATATGGCCAAAGCCAAATTTCCTGGTAAATTACCCAGGCATTTAGCCACTAATCGCCAGCGAATTGTCACCAAATATGTGGACGTTAAACAAGACGCAGCAATGTTGTCTGCCATGGCGATAGCCAAAGGTTGGAAAGCTTATACCACTGTTTTCGGTTCCAGTGATGAAGTAAGCATCCACTTTCCCTTTCCATTGCGTTCCCATTCCTCTCGTCATACACCACAGTGTTGCTGGTTTTTTTTACTGAGGGCTTTTTGTGTGTCATTTCGCAACCGCTTGCGTGCCACCATCCCATAACTATTTCTTACGTATCAAAACATTGTGGTTTTCACTAATGCACGCCGTTAATGTTGTGTTTTTTCCCTCTATTCCCTTGTAGGAGGATAATGGCTTTGAAGGATTCCCAGCAAAGGTTTCGCTTAATGAGCCAAGACCAAACGACGCTCCCGAAAAGGAAACTCCACTCCTTTTGCCACAGCCAAACCAAACGTCAACGAATGTTGTTGTAGTGAACCCAAGATCTCCGAGTGCGGCAGAACAACATGGCTTTTTAACCCCACAACACCCCATGGAGTCAGAGCAACCAAGTCCATTGGCCAGCACGAGTTATTTCATGACGGATTTTAACAAGAGTATCATGTCCAATATGCCTGACACTCCAACATCAGTGGCCTTATCTCCTCAAAGGTGAATTTCCCTTTCTAATGCACTTCTCATGCACTTTTAAGGCAAAAAAAAACTCCAATTCCTCTTAATTTATTTTTATTTTTTATACTAATAATAATTTTTTATTTTATTTCTTAATTAGTGAGTGCCTCATGACTGCTGATAACCTGACAAGAGAGCCCAGTGTGAACATGCCCTTTGATATGCCCGAAACGCCGGATTCGTTGCCATCTTCTGTTAGTCAAGAAACATTAAAAACCACGTTAAAACTGTTGAATTCGCCTAATGTTGGGGACGGGAAGATGAAACGCATAGTGGCGAGGTACACCGCTAGCATTACTGGCTCGAAGAAAGGCGACAAGGAGAAGATTCGCCTGAAAATGGAGAAACTTTTGAAAGCGCATTGGGCGGGACGAATCCCGGCGACTCACCCTGTAGAACGCGTCCCTATTGAACCCCCAATATCGACAATGGTAATGACAGTGGTGCCCTCGAAGCCAGAAGAGAGTGCGAGTAGTGACGAGCGAAAAGGCGCCAACGTGGACTCGATTTTAAGGAAACCGCGTTTGCAATTGAACCAAAAGTTGCTCAAACAGCTTCGAGCGCCCGCCAGATTGCAACGCTTTAGTCAGCAAATCCAAGAACAAGCGCCCACCCAAGCTGCTGCGCCGGTGCCAGTCGTAGCAACGAAAGAATGTAGCATAGTAGTGGAAGACAATACGGTGATCACCGTTTCCCATCCTGGTAATTTTGGTTCTTCTTTAACGTGGCCGTCTTCATCACCTTTGGGTTTTCTTCCAGCCGGCTGTGCGTTCGTCTATGGCGGCACGAATTCATCCGCCGTCGTGTCACCCAGTGCCGATGAGGGAATCAAGGGCAATCCAGGGACGGTGGTGTGCGGAATTTGTGGTGTCGTGAGAAAATACTCGTTTGTACTGCAAGCAAGGAAATTTGGCACCTTTGCGTGCGAGCCTTGTCGGAAATTTATTTCCAGAACTTTGCGCAATAGACTTCCAGTTACCTGCAGTAAAAATACAGGTAAATACGTAACTTTTTTTCTTCAAAAGTTTTATTTCGTATTTTTAGCATTTTTTAAGGGCAAGTTAATTGAAATGCGTTATTTTATTTTTGTATTAGAGTACTTTTAACTTTTTTAAAGTTTAATTTCATAATTTTAGCCTTTTTTTTGTACAACTTAATTGAAATACTTTTAAAATTGAAATTACTTTTCTTTTCTTTTTTTTTTCTTTTTTTTAGGAGACTGTATTTTGGTGCCGACGATACCGTGGACAGGAAAGCAGCCGTTTACGGAGTTGGCGGAAACGCCAGATAATCTTCCTGCCAAGTTCAAATGCAAAGCTTGTTGGTTAAAGATGGCCTTGCTGGGCTTTTGCATGAAGGATGAAGACCACGACGCCTTGCGCTTGCTCTTACCTCAAGATATGCACTCTAGCGTACCTGATGCCGCCCATAGGACCCATTTCAAATCCGACGCACCTCACAAAGGTGAAATTATCAAGTTAAGCCGAACCAACCATGCCACTTTCAGAGATCCCAAGCTTTCCACGGCCGTCGTGGTGCTTGAGGACGCCAAACTCACCGACAATACCAAGAAAAGAAAGATACGAGTGAAACGCGGCAAAGAAGAAACGCCCGTTATCAAGTATGAAACTTCAAACCTTTTAATTAAAGAGAAATCAACTGAAATTGTGTGTATAATTAGGTCAGCTGCTCCTGTGGTGCCTCCGATCCCTGTGAAAGATAGAGAGAAAAACAAAACACAGTTACCAACCAGTAAGGAACCCTTTCGTTCAACCAAAAGTTCTAATTTAATATTTTCTTTAAATTTAACAATTTTTTTCTTTAAATGTTTTTTTAATTTATTTTATTTCTTATTTAATTTGAAGTTGGAGGTGAAGTAATATTGGATTTTGACTTAAGTTTTTTTTTTTTTTTTTTTTTTTTTTTTTAAGCAGGCGTTGGCTTGAAAGCCTGTTGTCAAACTATTTATTTGACAATCGATGGAAGAGTTTTTTTTATTATTTCATTTGAAGTTGGAGATCATTTCTATTTCTATTTAACTTTAGTTCTGTTTTTTATTTTTTTCTATTTTATTTAGTTCTTAATTAAAGTTCTTAATTCTTTATTAAAGTCCTCGTTTTTTTCCCTGTATTTTTTGTCTGTCGCGTGTGGAGAGTTTTAGTTTTTTTTAAATACATTTTTTTCTCCTTAGATGCGCCTACTCCGCCTCCGGGGAATTCGTCGCGTAGTAGCTGCTCACGTGGTCCGAGAATAAAACACGTGTGTCGTAGCGCTTCGGCGGTTTTAGGCCCGCCCAAAGCCACGTTTCCCACCAAACCTGTGCCTGAATCGCCTCATAGCGACGACAAGTCTTGTGATGGTTGTCGTCGTTGTGAAAAGCGACCGTAAAGCTTCAGTATTACATATTGGTACATTTTCTTATTTTTCTCTTGTTTTTCTTGTAGGAAAACCTGTGAGGAAGTTATGATCGCGGACAAAATCGAGGCGAACCAGAGCTCGAGTAGCTCGAGCAGTCAGAGCCCGGTTAATGTGATAGAAAATGCGGTTAAAAACTCATCCAATTCGCCAAGTGGAGGCAGTATGTGTGCCACGCCTTTGCCCGAACAGTCAGGAGAAGAGAGCCAGGATTTGAAGCATGAAAAACCAGATAAACACAAGTTATGGGAACAAGGTCTTTGCATCCTGACCACCGTCAGTCGCTCGTCGTACCTACCTCAGCATTTGTGCTACTTATGCGGTTCTGCAGGCAAAGATGAGGTACACAATCTTAAAAAAAAATCTAAAAAAAGAATCAACTTTATTCATTTGATGTTTTTACAATTTTTTTAAATAATTTTTGTTTATTTGAGCAGTTGATTATGTGCTCCTCGTGTTGCGAAACATTCCATCCGTATTGCATGGATGAAAAGGACGTTTTGCCTTGGATGTGTGGTCGATGTCAACCTACAGGCTCTTGTAGTACTTGCAGCTTGGCAGTGACGTCATCACCTTGTTTGCAGTGCTCGGACTGTGCGAGTTGGGTCCATGAATCGTGCGCGGGAATTACATGGGAGCAATTGCAAGTCTTTACCTACATCGAAAAGGCTTTTCTGTGCAGGTGAGAAAGTATCCTTAATTTAAAAAGAAAAGAAAAAAAGAGTGAAAGAAAAAAGTGACTAATTGGTGTGGGGTGTTTTGGTTTGTTTCGTTACAGTCGGTGCTTCCCTGAAGGTGATTGGTCAACGTTATGGCGTGATCTCGTGCGAGAGTTTGCACAATTGCTTCAAGTTTTACTGCCCCGTCTTCAGTTTCCGGATTTATGGCAAAACAGTGTGACGTCACTCGGTGCGTTACACCGACTTCTCTTGAGCGGCTGGCAAGGGTTGCCCGAAGAACTTGATAAAACGTTCGAGACCATTCTTCCGTTTTATCGAGCTCTTGAATCCTCAGGTGAATTCACTCATTTTTTTCCCTTTTTCCGGTTAAAAAGTGTTGACTTTGACAGTAGAGTGTTGTTTGTTGAAACAACAAACATCCATGCCATGTGTGACTGTTTCTCATAATAAGCTAAGGTATACGGGAGCATAGAAAACGTTCGTTTAACTCCAAGGAGAGAATGTGCTTAAAAACGTTCGATTTGGGTTAATTCATGGAGGATCCACGTGTTCAGAAAAACCGTTGGATTGGCGCAAAATTTGAATTTGAATTCGATTATTTGGGTCAAAAACTGTTTTTCTGTTTTGCGCATGCAACCAAGTTTCTAGTGCAGATGGTTTACGAACAAGTTTTCGTTGTTGGTACCTTCCATTTTTGCCCTTTCCGTTCTTGAATTCTATGAAAGACTCACCGTTGCTATTATTATCGTTGCGGAATTCATGGTTAACGTGTTAAGGTGCAGTTCTAGCTTTACCTGACGTTTTATTGTTGTTACTTTCGTTTCCCGTTCGTGCTGGAATGACTCTTGGATTGTAATGTTCCAATTTTAACCTCCTTCTCGTTTTAGTGACGGAAAGGCTTAAAATAGCCGATCCAACCGAAGAAGACACGCGAATCTGCGTGTTATGTCCCCAGAAAGGCGACCAATCCGCCACCTTAGAGGGCCGCTTGCTCTACATCGGCAGCGACCAATGGATCCACGTCAACTGTTGCGTATGGTCGCAGCACGTTGTCGAAGAAGAAGGCGGCGCCTTACAAGACCTCCCCGCCGCCCTCCTCTACGCCAAGCACACCGCGTGCACTCGGTGCAAGCAAAAAGGCGCGAGCGTCGCCTGTTCCCTCAAACCCTGTCCGATCGTCTACCACTTCGCCTGCGCCGTCCAAGCCGAATGCGTCTTCACCCCTTCCAAACTACTCTACTGTCCCAGCCACGCTACTCTCCGCCCTTCTTCCCTTCCTCTCTCGACCCTAGCCGTCGAGCGACCCATCTACGTCGACCGGAGCGACCGCATTCCCATCGGCCCCTTACACGACATCCAAGCCACCGTCGGTAGTTTACGCGTCAGACACTTAGGTTCATTAAGCGCAGTGTCGGATCACGAGCAAGTGCTCGTTCCGGTGCAGTTCCGGTGCACTCGCCGGTACTGGTCCGTCACGCGACCGGGCACCATAACTTCCTACCACATCATCACGAAATACGTCGCTGGTTCGGCCTGTAGTACTTCCGTCGTCGGACTCGAAACCACTATCGATCATACGCAGGATCTCGATATCGATTCCACGACCTTAGGCGATATCGAAGCGGACGCCATCATGTGCGAGTCGGGACTCAACATCCCCGGCATGGAGAGCCAGGAAGACAAAGAACTCATTCACATGGTCCTCCAGGACATGGATTTCGAGCAGGAACTGGTCGACTCGGCCTCCCGGTACCAGCAGCACAAGGAAGACGATTACAGTCAGCTCGCCTTGGAGCAACTCTTGGCCGACCCGACCCACGCGATGGCGCTACTCAATTCGCTGCCGCCAGAAGTCGATCCGTTGGTGAAATCCGACCTAGAACCGAAATCGGGAGCGGCGGCCGGGAATTCCGCCTCGAATCAGGCGAAAAAGGAGAAAAAATTGGATCAGAACAGCAACGTGACGCGGGTCAAGTCTCCCAAGAAGCCGAAACTGGTAAGGTCGCGGCAGTTGGTCGCTTCGGTAAAGGTTACGACGGGAGTACCGTTGCCGCTCTGGCTGGAGGCGGATTCCACCTCCGAGACTGATATTAGTAAGTTAAAACCGATCCTGCAGCTCGATGGAGCGATGGACTCGGACTCGGACGTAGAACTCCTCTCCGTCGATCGGAGACACTGCACCGCTCCGGCCGGTGACACCGAGCCCATCAAGTGCGCCAAATGCAAAAGGTTCTACCGAACGGCGGCCAGTTTCGCCAAGCATGAGCAGAGTTGTAGTTTCGAACAGAGTGGGAGCGACACCGACGAAGAGAACGAGAGGATCGAACCCACTCATTCGGTCCTCTTCACTCAAACGTCGGTGCAGCCGCCCCTGCGACTGCCTCAACCTCTAGCGCCGCCATCTTTGCCTTCCGTGGTCACCAAATCCACCCCGATACCCATCGCACCCGCTCCTCCTGAACATAAATCGTCCGCTTTGGCGGCGCAGTCCAAGTACGTTAAGATCGCGAGGGTGAAACCGCCTAGGAAGAAGCCCGCCAAACGAAACCAGCCACCAATGATGACCACCCCCCTTTTGAATACTTTACCCATGTATAATCCCTTGTATTTGCCTCAGGGTTTAGTCATGCCTAGCGGGTCGGTGTCGCAACCCATGTTGGTGTTGCCGCCGCCCCCCAATCCAGGTAATAATGGTCATGCACAGCATTTCAATCCTTCTGCACACGCGCATAATGTTAATAACGGAAATAACGGCAGCGCGCCGCCTGTTTTACAATACTTGGGGGCGTTACCCTCCGATATGCTATTACCCACGTTTACCACGAGTTTGATGAACTTTTCCCAGCCTCTTAACAACAATTTCTTGTACTTGTCCACCAATACGATGCCCTATGAACCCGCGCCCACGCCAACCTTCACTTTAACGCCTACCCAAGGTCCAGACGGGCAAGTAACGTTCGTTTTGACCCAAACTCAACCCCCAGCCTCTCAACCTCCACCCTTGGTTTTAAACTCCGGTCCCAATCTAAGCGTAAACATGCAGCCTTACTCACAGAACCTAGTAATACCAGTTAACCATATGCCACAGCCCCAGTTGTACCTCCCGCCGCCCCAACCACCTCCTCCACCGCCGCCTACACCCGTTTTAGAGAACTCGCCAACACCTCTTTCGATATTACCGGTCCCCGTACCGTTCCCTGACCCTGCGGTACCACGCACAAGTATCGTCTCGCAAGTATCGCCCGATTCAGCGAGTATTTTAACGCCACCGGCGGTCGAAAGCTTACTTTCACCTGAAACCCAACTTCCAGTTACGCCATTAGAGGAGAGGAAAGGTTCTACCGAACTGGAACCGGGCGTCGAGGACCGTGTTAAGAATAGCCAGACAATTCTGCCCACCGAGTCTGAAACGGAGGTTCGGAGCGAAGAGAACTCGAACGTAACCAAGTTAGAGATCGATGAAATCCAAGATGATATTCTGCAACCACTGTTTGTGGAGGCGCCGCCTCCTGAGCAGGAAAATAACGTGAGTTCGAGCACGACCCCTCTACCGACTTACAGCTACCGGAAAGCGATGGCGGCGCAGGTCAAAAAAGGGCGAGTGACCGCACCGAGGGCAATCACGCCTCCGGTGCAGCCAGTGGAAGACGGGGTAGAAACGGGCGAACCCACTTTGCCGGTCCGCGAACCGGACAGCTCCGAGCAGATCCTCATTTCGCCGATCCTTTCGATCGCGCCGGAGCCGCAACCGTCGGTCAATCCCTTGTCGTTCAGTTTGAAGACCAGGTTGTCGATCCCGGACAGCAAGAAGCCTAAAACGAACCCGGTTGGGCCCCATATCGTGTACGAGCTAACATCTGATGACGGTTTTAGTCTGAGTTCGTCTAGTTTGGTTGACTTGTGGCAGGAACTGGTATTGGCCGTCCAGAAAGCTAGGTCGGACCATAAACTCTCGCCGCTGTCCACCACGGTGTTACCGGGAGATAAAGCGTGGTCTTTGCTGGGTTTAACGCACAATACGCTGCAGTACTTACTAGAGCAACTTCCGGGCGCTTCCAAATGCGTCAATTTCAAGTTCCGACACCATGCGCCCGAATGGGAGGAGCCAGGTACCGGACCGGTGCAAGGTTGCGCCAGAGCAGTACCCTACGCTTCCCGGAGTCCGCAGGATATGTTTGGCTGGTTGGCGTCGAAACATCGGGTCGTTCCCCAGCCCATTCCTTCGGCGTACATGGAGGGTACTACCGAGACAGGAAACAAGAGGTTTACAGTCGACCTGCCTTTAACGATGAGGTACCGGCAGCTGAAAGAAAGTGGGAAAGAAAAGGTAGGGGTCTACAGATCACCGATTCATGGAAGAGGATTGTTCTCGAAACGAGATATTGAAGCCGGGGAGATGGTAATCGAATACGCAGGGCAGCTGGTCAGATCATCTTTGACGGACAAGAGAGAGAAAATGTACCAGGCGAAAGGAATTGGGTGCTACATGTTCCGGATTGACGAGCAAACTGTCGTTGACGCCACGGTGCACGGCAACGCTGCTCGGTTCATCAACCACTCTTGTGAGGTGAGTACAAAAAAATCGTCTTTTTCTTGCCTAGATAGTTATATTCTTATATGCTCCCGTATTTGTTCATGGAACGTTTGTATTGACATGGAAAGTTTCATTGTTCGCCAGTGTGCTTAAAAACGTTCTTTCAAATTCGAATGTTGTGGAGAATGCGTTTAAAAACGTTAATTCCAGGTTTCATTCTTGAAGGCTCCACGTGGTCAGAAAAACCGTTGGGTTGGCGCGGCATTTGAATTTGAATTCGATTTTCGGGTCAAAAACCGTTTTTCTGTCTAACGCGCAGTTCTTTGCGCATGTAAACAAGTTTCTAGTGAAGAGATTTTACAAATAAGTTAATTTGCGAGTCTAACGAAGGTGATTTTGATGGTAAAAGCGACTAATTATGGTTTTTCGTTTGTGTTTGTGTTTTGTAGCCTAATTGCTACTCCAGAATTGTGGATATTTTCGGGAAGAAGCACATTCTAATCTTTGCCTTACGCCGAATACTCCGTGGGGAAGAGCTCACTTATGACTACAAGTTTCCCATCGAAGAGGACAAGATTCCGTGTTCGTGCGGTGCTACGAAATGCAGGAAATATTTGAATTAAACAAGAAACAAACAAAAGTTAAAAAGAATGGAAAGCATTATAAATAACAGTACGCCGAAGCGAGCGCGAAAGTTCTGGAACACAAAGTTGCTCTTAAAACTTTGTACGAACAAAAGCCATTTTATGAATGTCTATATTTCCCTGTAGTGTTGTTTATGAGGAAGATGCCTTATATGCTGTTTCTAAAACCATGCAAGGCATTATTTTTATTGTGATATATATACTCTGAAAGGATAGAGAATCCGCTACGGTTCCGAATTGGGAAAACTGTATATTAGACAAAGAAGCAAACATGGGAAAAAATTAAATACCGTATTACGGTAAATGTGAAACCGGTGCCCCCTCCCCACACTCCCCCCATCGGCTGTGATCGAACCATAGCATCGGGTCGTTCTTTATAGAGCTCTAGCTTTTCTAAGAAAAATGTCATTCGTGGGGAGAAAGCGAAATTTTTCTGCAGCTTGTTTATTTTTTTGCTTCCTATGAAAAGGATAGAAATAATTATGTAGGGTATTTTTGGCAAACGCTGCTGTAACTTTTAATAAACAGGTTATTTTTTGGAGAGGATAGCACTAACAAACGCAGTACTTATTTTACCCCAAATCTGTCTGTGGCTCGTGTATTGTCATATAATGTTTTGAAAACAAGATTCGGTTTTCAAATGAAAGTTTTGGAATTTTTGAGTCCCAATTTAAAAAACAAACAAACAAAAAAACACGAAATGTTATTAGTACCAAAGCGTGCACTTTGAAATGTGATAGAAGAGGTTATGCATGGTTTTATGTTAGAGATTTGACGTTTCGTACTCGGAACGTTTTTGTAGTCGCTGCCTAGTTTTAAGCTCACCGATTACCTGCGAATGAATCGAGCTGATAGAAGTGCTTAGAGAAACATGAGAGGTGGCGCCAACAATACTGGTTAACGATGTTTTGTAATGTTTTGGTTTGCCCAGAATGCTGGCTCTCTCATTGGCTCGGTCGCTTTTCCATTGCATGAATTTCTGCCAATATTCCCGAGCCTTTTCGCCCCGTAAAATGAAATGGATGAAAATGGCAGAGCCTTGCAGCGAATTGAACATGCAAAAAAGATAGCTGAAAAAAATCCGTGCATGACCAATGGCTAGCAAACCAAATATCCAAGACAACCCCATTACGAAGAAAATTACGATGGCTGTGTAAGGTGTGAAGGGGCGTTTGCTTTGGGTACTTCGGATAGTAGGTTTTGCGAAACCCACTTTGACAATGATGATAATATACAAGGCTAGATTGATCAAGCCAATCAAAGAAGCAAACGGTAGTAAGGCATAGTAAAAGCCCAAAGTTGTCAGCCAGCAGAAATTTTTCTTATCCGTATAGTAATAGAATTCCCTATCACACACCACCAGGGCGACTACGGGTATCAAAGGTAATACCCAGGCGAATAAAGAAGCTTTCAACATGAAATATGAGGTAAAAGAACCCATAACTCTCACAAAGAGTAAATAATGACAGTAAGCTTCTACCAGCATCCAGAAAAAGACTACCAGCATCAAGTAGTGGAGGAATACCGCGACAAATAAGCATACATCATCGGTGCTGGTTCGGTCAAAGCCTCCCAAGAAGGTGGACAACAGCAAAGCTAGAGCTAGCGATAGTTGAAAGATAACGTGATGGCCGTAATATCCGGGTTTGGGTTTTCTCCACTTGGGGAAGAGAGTGTAA